>JAUZSU010201303.1:0-11613 GCA_034780255.1 Parotocinclus maculicauda
GTTGGTAACATATTAACTGAAGCAAAGATTTTTCCAACAGAGTCTATTCACATAAACTGAAATTAAGGTTGGAATCAATGTACTACAAATAAGACTGACTGAGTTTGGATGTATTGAAATATTGGTTCTACTGGTTAGAACTGTATCGTGTTGCCACATATGACAGAAACACAAAAAGATAAACTAACAGTGTCATTCTTACACATAAAGTTAGAGACACACCTCACATTGTTGGACCAAGCACTGTGCTATGCTTATGGTGAGTACAGTTTTTTACTTTTTCCATTTTATTTCTTCGAAAATACACGTTAAGTGCTGGGGACTTGCAGGGGAAATTTTCTATAATGATATAGTGGTAATTTGCCTGCATCTCGTAAATTTCAGGATAGGTCTCCAAATATTCAGGAGATTAATTCCACGATTACCCTGAGATACCAAGATCTCGGTGGATGCTCAAGTGTCTAATATAACATCGCATAGAATTCACATATAACCTGTGTACATCCTGTAGTTTACGTAATCTCGATTACTTATACCTAATACAATAGAAATGTTATGTAAATAGTTGCCATACTGTATTGTTTAGGGTTTAGTGACATGACAAACAATGCTAAAACAACAAGTGCTGGAGAGAAACTGGGAAACCGTAAAATTGTGCTACAGCAGGATACACCTAGACCTAGACTAGATTCAGTGTAAGCTTTATTTTTTTGGAAGTTTTTGTAACTTTTTGGAATCCATTTTTTCAAATATTTTCAATTTACGGTTTAATCCCATTATATACTGTATGTGAGAACAGCCACGCGCATGATAAATAAGCATGATAAACTTACAGATGACACTTTATCTGTAAGAGTTTTCTTGCACAGGACCACAGCTGCTCTCATCATGTTCCTCAGGTCAGCTTTAGGGGTTCCTGGTGAAACCTCTGCAAGTTTCTTGTATACTGTCAATAAGGCATCTTCTCTGAAGGACCATGTTTTTGAGTATGCCCCAGCCACCTGGAAGGGAAAGTGCTGAAATTAAAAACCAAAACTCTTTCACAGTAAAGGTACATCCACCCTGGGGGTGATATCTGGAACTGGCGATACTTGATGCTATCAATCCTCTCTTCAATACGGTGCAGTCATCCTGTCATCCTTAAAAGCACCCCCAAAGTTTCCACCCCCATGCTTCACGGTTGGGATGGGGTGTTAATCGACTAAAGACACATTTTAGAGGTTAATTGACAACTTTATTTTTAACCACCAACAGTCTCTCAACCACGTACACAAAACACTACCACTTTGACTGTCAAGAAAGGAGTAAGAACTTTCCATTTTCTCCCACAAGAACAATGAAGTGTGCTCCTTGTGTGATTCCATCCGAAATATTTCCAAAGGAGGCATTGCTGAACACAGTAATTGTGAGGGCACCGTCTTTACCCAAGTGTTGGAAGTTCAGAACTACCTTCTTGGACTCAAGTTTGCTGATTATTCTTTTTGCTTCATGAACTGTCTGTAAAGTTGTATTTCTGAAATCTGACACCTAATTGCTAGCATCAAACATGACACCAGGCCTGCTCTGTCTTGTAACCCAGATTATCTGGCCTATCTTAGATCTGAGCTGTTCCATTTCTTCCTCACAGAGGGATGAGTCATGTTCCATAGCTTGTGAGGGGTCCATATGTACAGACTGCATGTGTTGAATGTAGTTTTCTTGCAGTCACAAAATCTATTCACACATAACAGAAGTCATCATGTCCCTCATGTCCAATTAAAAAAATAGATCTGAGAAAAGGTATTACAGTGGTTGCGAAACTTTGTGTTTCTCCCCATATGAAGTCATCCACATGACATGGAAGTACTCCAGTTACAGTACAGTCCAGCTCTAGCCAATAGAAAACAGTTGGATCAACTTTAGACAGTTTCTATGCTTTCAGTAGGTGGCTTCAGGGAGTGGCCTAATGTGTGTTAATAAACTGTATATTATATCAGTATTTTATTTACCTGTAGCTTTACCCGCATGCCCCAAGACCTTTGCTGTGTGTAAACTCCCACCAATTCCATCTCTGTATTTCAGGACTATTTTCAGAAGGGCATTGTTATATCATCACATGGCTTTTCATATCACTGCTATGCTGATGACACCCAACTAATTCTCTCTTTCCCTCCCTCAGACACCCAGGTCTCTGCCAAGATCTCAACGTGTATTGCTGACATATCATCATGGATGGCATATCACCACCTTAAGCTAAATCCTGGCAAGACAGAAGTATTACTCTTCTCAGGTGACTCTTGTCCTCACCAAGACCTTGTCCTCTCAGTTGACAAGGCTAGGATCTCCCGCTCTGTTGTGGCTCACAACCTGGAAGAGACTATGAACTGTCCTTTTCTTCCCGCATTGCTAACGTATCTCGGTCGTTTAGCTTCCTTTTTTACAACATTAAAAGGATCCGTCCATTTCTTTCCACAGAGGCAACACAGATTCTGGTTCAGTCCCTTGTCATTTCAAGACTGGACTACCGTAAATCTCTCTTAGCAGGGCTTCCTCTGACTACTATCTGATCCTTACAGCTGATCCAGAATACATCTTCAAGACTCTGATGCTTGCTTACAAAGCTAAAAATGGGCCTGCACCCTCCTACCTTGCAGCACTTATCACACACCCCCACCACACCTCGCTCAATCCGGTCCTCTAGCACCGCTCGACTGGTCCCCCTGTCTCTGAGGGGACAAGGAAGGCATTCATCTAGACTCTTCTTTGTTTTGGCGGAATAAACTTTAAACAGCTGAGTCTCTAGCTATCTTTAAACGCAATTGGAAGACTCATTTATTCCGCACTTACCGCAACTAAACCCCCCACCCTTGTCTTTCTTTCTCTTAAAAATTAAAAAAAAAAAAACAACCTTTACAGTTTCAGAAGTTGATTATTAAGAATCGATTATGTTACTGATATCTTAAAGCACTTTTGCAAAATCTTTGCTAAATACTGTAAATGTAAATGTAATAACATAAGCCACCTTGGCAGTGCTGAAAGTTGAACCCTGAAATTTCTGGTCAGTAGCCCAGTTTTAAACCACAAGGTCATCATTTTGTTGAATTAGTTGAAATAGGTTACTACACAGTAAAATTGAAAGTGTTAAATTAACTCTGAAAGAGTTAAATTTAACACTGCCTCAGATAACATATGGTCCCACTCGCTACAGTGTTAAATTAACTCTATCAATAGAGTTAAAATTTCAGAGTAAATTTAGCACTTATTAGAGTCAAATATTAACTCTAGCTAACACTCATCAGTGTTAGCAATTTTTTACTCTGCAGGTAAAATAACTCCCAAAGTGTTAATTTTAATTAACACTTAATTGTTTTACACTAGACAATTGTTAATTTATATATACACTCCATTTGTGTTCATTTCAGTGTACTCTTATTTGAATTCATATGAATTAACTCTGTACTGAAGAGTTGTCAGTCACTTAATTGTGACTAAGAAATCATTATCTATGTAAAACAAAAGAAACATCAGCGCTGATTTCAGTTCATTGTAAAAACTTTATTTAAACTTTTCACTCCTCAAATATGACATTTTGCAGAACACTATACCGAAGGCCACATTTAACACGTGCAAAAACAGCATTATTAAAAAACAACAAAAACAAAAAGATTTCTAAAAGTGAAATCCAAAAAAAATATATATTTGTGACATTAATTTAAAATGAAGTCACAGGAAAAAAGTGTCATTGATGAACAACCACCAGCCTGAAAAATTAAGCTACTGAAAATAGCAGTATGGTACAACAAACCAACTGTAATCATCCATTTTGTAAGTCATTTGCAAATCAAACGGTCGGTGATACACAAGTTCCCTGATATCAATAACAGCAAACTGCTTTTTTAGGAAAGCAATTTGAAATGCATGAAAATGCTCATTAAAACACAAGGTCTCCAATGCTGTAACAACTAAAAGTACTTGCTGATCTTTGACTATGATGCAGTCTATTTTCTGGAAAACAGGCATTTCTTGAACAACATCCGTACAAACCACCAAATCGGGACGATATTCATCCCCATGGTACTTTATCCATTTGACTGATAACACAGAGGTGTTGAGCAACACATTTAATTTGAGAGCAATCTCTCTACCCGCAGTGAAATCTGACAATGAAATTTCCTTCCCTGGACCAATTGTCAACTTATTCTGGCTGAAACATTCCCAGTTGTATGACATATGATGCTGGTGTTTCCTTGCTAAGCTCAATGTTATATTTTTGAAGCATTTCAGTTGTCTCTTAAAAAAATTGTGTTTTGCTTCAAATCGCATACACCACATGTGAATTACAGGACCAATTTTTCTTATGCAACGGGGATAGTGAATCATGAAATGATGTTTGGGTAAAAGATTTTTTTCAGGAAACAGGCTTTTGAAAAGGCGATGATGTTCAGAAATCAAATGTTTCAAATAGACAGTGATGCCCTCAGTCAACATTGGTGCAAAAACTATGTTAACTATCTGTAGTAACAGCAACAACAGATGCCAGTAACGGTCGTTTACCCCCACCACGTCACCAAATAGTAGCGGCATATTCCGTAGGAGACACCATGACTGTATAGCATTAAGGCCCAGATCATTGCTCCCATCATCTAATTTCACAGCAGGTGGCTGGTTCCTCCTTTCCACAAATCCATAGTTGAAACACTGTATTCTACCACTTAGCTCCTCATAAGAAATGAAGTTTTGAGTAATATACTTCAATACAAGCTTTACCTCAAACTGTGCAACCCCTTCCAAGATATCATGCATAACATCCACTGAAAAATTATCAGTGGTGTGGAAGTACTCAAGTGAATTCAATAAGCAGTTGCTTTTAACACCATATACATTTGACTGTTCATGGTTGCGCTCCATGGACAGACAGTGTTCCGCATGCAGTTCTTTAGTTCTCAAAGAAACACTTTCTTCAGAAAATACAGTCTGAAAATCTTCCCTATCTGTGAGGCAAAAGCGACAACAGTTTTTTGCACTGAATGACTGAACAAAGCCAAATAAGCTGTGGAGACCTAGGTTATCACCCGTAATTTGAACAACAGTTCCATGTATGCGCCCACCCAAAGCTGGGATGTCAATGCCCTCACTTTCAAGAAACTTAAGATCTCTAACGAGAGGTTCTAAAATTGAGCTAAACCCATACGTCTTAATGTCTTGAGAATGAAAGAGAGCACACAAGTGTATATTAAACAAACATGAATTGTATCTGGGTGAAAAGTTTCTTAAGGTAAAATAAATACCTCCCAATTTATGTATACCCCTTTTAGACCCTAATGGATTGGCAGTTTCAAAATCGTCGTAAAACAACTGAATCTGTAATGCATTTTTTTCTTTACTAAAAAGTGGATGACTCTTCCAATATGATGCATCCTTTAAATCACCATATATACGATCACTAGGTAAACATGTTTGGCTTAGCATATCACTAGTGTGTGGATGTTTAAAAATGGACTGTATCGTTTCCAAGATGGGTATATAAGTAAACTTGTCACTTACAACAACCTGGTCATATGTTCCTGTGGTTTTGTTTCTCCTTTTATCAAACCTAACACCAAGTACTTTCTCTACAGGATTAACTGTGCTCCATTTATGAGAAAAATAACTGCTTCGCTTTGCCTCAGAATTTAATTGTGTGAAAGGGTTTTCAATTTCACTTAAAGACTGCTCAACTTGACTGACACACACTGTATTTTCTGAAGGTAAGTGTTTGAGGGCTGTCTCTCTAAACTGACTTTGGATGTCATGTACAATTTCTTCTAGAGAACAAACCAAAGTGTTCACTGTGCCCTGACTAACTCCTGCAGCCTGAACCTGCGCAACAGCTGAGGCACACATATCCAGAATAGTTTTGTTAGACACTTCAGGTACTGAAATGGTGTTTGGACTCAAATCATCAAAATCTTCCTGTACAAAATCTTCCTCAATTTGTCCCTCTTTAATAATTCCCTCATTATATGTTTGCATTGCAATTTTATGTTCATGTACACGTTTAACATGCTTTCGAAAACCAGAAAATGTACCAGACACATGGAAACATCCTACTTCTCCACATTTCAATCTGAGTGTTTTACCTGGACACAGCCCATGAATTACCTTGAAGTGTCTAACAAGCAAATTGCCATTTGAGTGATGCGACTGGCATATGAAACAAATCATCTTTGCAGCCCTTTAAAGCACTACGTTTACTGTACAAATCTAGCCCTCAACTCAGCCACTCTTGGGCTTTCCTTTACTTTCCCAATGTCTATCTTGTAGATTGTAGTCTGAATAAATGTGTACATGTTACGCAGGCTCCCACAGTAAGCAGTACCAAAGACAAAATGTGCTTTAAACAACTCATCAAAGGCACAAAGAGAACCAGCTGCCTTACATGGGATTGCCACCTTGTCCACTACAATGTAGAATGCATGAATGCGACTTCTGGATGTACCAACTGCAAGAATGAAGGGCTGACATCTTTCTTCAATGGAGTCGAGATGTTCCTGAATGCTGGTTCCTGCCTATAATAAATAAGCAAACACACACAAAAAAAAAAAACTCAATTACTGCTCAACAATTATAAGCTAAACAAAAAAGTCTGGTACTTCACAAGCGCGCCATTAGATACAATAATTTAAAAGGGTAGAGAGAAAAAAAAACAAAACAAACCTTTCTAAAGACAACAAGATACCCCATGGCCTGGGTAGCAGACATCCTGCCTGGTTTTTTGCGGCCTTGTGCAGAAGGTGGGAGTAAATGAAGCAGCAGCATGAGTGAAGAGAGGTCGCTGTCCCATCCTAACATGCAACATACAAATGACAAATGATGAGCAATTAAGGCAAAACTGAGGAGGATAACAGAAAATTAAAGATTAAATAAATCTGAAGTCTACCTAACAAATCCATTTCGTCCTTGTTTTCTTCCACTGTCAACTCTGTAGCTTCAATCAGTTCTTGAACTTCATGTGAATGAGAGAGACCTTTGCTCTGCTGGATGACTATCTTTGAATGCGGTTGGCCATTTCTCAAGGAACTTTGCAGAAGTACTCTCACCAAACAGCAACACAAAGTCTTGCTCAATCTGGAAAAAAAAAGAAAAAAAAAGACAGACAATAACTTAAAATGCCAAAAACTGTTGTCTTATTAACACTGTTTTAACAGCCTTTATGAGAGCAATACCTACCAGGCCCTTTACATCTTTAAACCGAGGAAACACAGAGAGCATATCAGAGCATTTCTGCGGGTCATGGACCATCTTCTGGCGGTAGCCGAACGTGAGTCTCATCTTCTCTTTAACTACGGCTTCATCCGAAGAATACTTCATCAGAGATACTGCCTCTCTGATCTGATCTTCATTCAGTTGTGAGTCTACTTTGAGTGAAGGTGGTCGTGTTGAATTTGGTCCTCCCAAACATGAACTGCTTGATGGTTTTGGACTCTCAGTGGCTGCTTTTCTTTGGATAGTCTTGAGACGCCAAGCCAGGTAACCAGATCCGCTTTCTGAGTCATAGTAATGCTCCTTTTACAGAAGAGTATAAAAAAAATGTACAGATCAACACAAATTCTACAGATCAAGTACCTCAAGTAAATGAAAATGCACTGTTCACTCATACTCACATAGCCATTCTTGGAATATGGGTCCTTCAAGTATGGGAAGAGAGAAACAATTCCCTTGGCATAGTGCTCTCTCACGTGTCTTGGAGGCGATGTCCTTAACACAATCCAACAAATACATTGTAAGCAAACTGAGTAAGCCTTACAACTTCATTTATATATGTTAGAAAATTAAATAAAAAAATCAGTTTAATACACTTAGCATTTTTCTTAGATAAACAAATCCATAGGAACAAACCTACCCATGAGTCTCAGTCATTTCTGCAGTCAATATATTGACCATTTGTCTTCTGGTTGTGTCGGTCAACGTCTTAGTTCGTGTGTATTCTTTAATTACCCTATCTCCTCCAGGTTTCTTCAAAAGTATATTTTCAATCAGCTACAAATGAAGCAATATTGAATCAAATTATGGAATTACAATCTGAGGAGTTAATTTAGACTGCTGAAAATCTTTGCATTTAAAATCATATCTAGAAAGCAGAAAGGAAATTTTTAATCCAATTTTATACAGGACACTACAACAAATGGAAGAAAAATATGGAGAACTAAGCATTTGAATAAAGATAAAAGTACTTACTCGTTCAGCTTCACACTCTTCTCTCTGCCGTTTATTTGAAGGCCGGATGACTGTGTCATCTGAATCACAACAAGAAAGATTGCCCGAGGAGTCCAGCGATTCATCTGGGGAGACTTCTGGTGACAGAGCATCTTTGTATAGAACATAAGTAAAATTAGCTTTAACATTCTTACCAAAAAGCCATTAAGTAGTATTTGGTTTTAAGGTAACATTCACCCATCATGTTGTCTTCCATTTTATTCTCTTAGCTAGATACACAATTACACAGCTACTTCTCCCACACAAAAACAACTCTGCAGCTTGGAATAAAATCCTGAATAACTAACACTGAGCCAACTTTTGAATACTGAGCTTAATTAAAGTGGTGCAAAGCTGTTAGCACATTAAATAATTATCAATATTGTAATGAGATTGCTCAAAAAACATTTTCCAGAGCAGCAATGACAGATCAGACAATTACTTCATACATGCACAAACCATTAAACACTAATGAACCTTGCCAGCTAGAAACAATATTTAAATAGTTTATTAAAAAGTGTAAAATAAACATACGTTTTTCGCCTTTTGCCACCAGCTTTAATATGCCACAATTTGGATCCTTTAGCAAATCTTCAAAAACATCATCTTCGATTTCTGTTCCAGACTGGTCATAAACTTTAAGGTCCTTTTGGAGATCTTCCTTTATGTTGAATTTGGAACAACCTATCACAAAAGAAAAAACACCATTATACAGATCATCAGTAGCGGTTCTTAAACCAATCATTAAAGATTCCCACATTGTGTACATTTCTACACTATTCAGAAGTGTTGAATTAATAAAGTCTGGAGATTCAGAACCACTGATATAATTATTAGGGGTGTCACAATTCTCTAAGTCATCGATTCGATTTTATTTCCGATTTTAGGGTCACGATTCGATTCTCTATTTTATTTTTTTACAGCAGAGAGGCCTATGCCAGTTTTAGATTAATCTATGGTCAGTTATTAATTTGATTCATCAAATTTACAATATCTTATTTCAAAAGGTGGGCTTGATATAAGTGATGCAAAGTGATACAAGTGATCTGTAATACACCACATTAGGCACTAATGGTCAAATTTAAATAATTTAATTAAGATTTATATGTAATGCCATCTAGTGGCTTTTTTTGGTAGCAGCAGTGTGCACTATTAAAACAGCAACGTGCAACATAAAAAAAAAAAAAAACCAGGAACAGTCATGTACAAAATAATAAAACAATTAGAGCCTTAACAACCTGAACTCTATGCTACTATAACAGCTAAACATGAAAAATAAGACTCGGTCCCTGAGAATAACAATTTTTTTCTTTAACAAAGATATATTATTAACTTCATCTGAGAGAAAGATGTTTTTTTAATTCAAATGAAGCAACAGGTGTAGTCAATCATAAGTTTAGGATTTTTAAACAACCTCACTGTGATCTATAGTTCTATAAATCCGTTTTCAGCTTCTCCTCCGTGGTTGAAAGGCAGCTGTTCTGTGTGTGTGTGTAAACTGCTTAACTGTTTTGTCGGAGGGCGGGGCTGCGCTCATGCAGCGGCCCTCTCTATTTAAATGAATAGGATGCGCTGTGTTGGTGCTGCGCCATTTGCGTAGCTTAGAGGGAGGGGTCGATCGTCTTTTTAACTTCGATGCTCGAGACCATTACATAATTTCGATCGAAATCGTGACACCCCTAATAATTATGGTTTATTCCAAATTTCAGTGAGCAGCACCATATCCTTGGTGTATATTTGTATATACTTTTATTTATATATAAATATATAAAAAAATAAATAAGGCATACCTAACTCCAGAAAATTTTGTAATGTCAAATCAGTGATCTTCATGTACTTCTGCTCTGTTTTGTACTTCACTCTCACCAACATCCTACAGAAAAATTCATGTCAATGTTACACACACGAAAATGATGGGCCAAGTCAGATCCCGTGCAACATATTTATTCTGCAAAAATACAGAGAATTATCAATTCGGAAGCACTCGGTGATGTCTACATTAACCGTACCTCATCACGTACTGACTAACGCTCTTCTGCTAAACGTCAGCACGTGAACGTATTACTTTCAAACTAAATAAATGTTCACCGTATACGGTATATATATATATATAGAGTACAGAACACCATACCATATTGCTATTCATGTTATTGTAACATAGAATTAGTGTATCACTGAAACTTCTCTATATACTACAGTCACATTTTAAATAGTTTTAACGACTAAACCCAACATGAAATAAACACAAAAGATAAACTTCGGGTAATCACAGGCAGACCACAGGCAATCATCACGGCTCCAAGGCTGGCTGAATGACGCGATACGACCATGTTTTGGCGCCTTTTTTTAGCCTTCAACGGCCGTTTTGACTTAGACTTCTATTTTCTATTTTCTCCGCTTCTATTTATTATCAACTTCTCTGACAATAGTAAAATCATCTTATTTAAATAAAAAAAGTACACCCCTTTATCGGATCCGTGGTCGCCTCAGACACGCATCCTCCATTTTAGGTACACGCCATAGTGATTAACTTACCCGAACCAATTACAAAGTCACTCACTGTACTCATTAGATTCCCTTATAAAATAATGATAGGTCATTTCCACTGTATTTGATGCATTTTATATTGTTTCTTTAACCAGCTTACCTGCAAAAATACAGAGAATTATAAATTCGGAAGCACTCGGTGATGTCTACATTAACCGTACCTCATTATGTACTGACTAACGCCCTTGCTTAAAATTCGCCTTATATTCACTAAACTAGAGTGAAACTAGCTGTAGTTTTACTGTAGTAAACTATAGCACTAAAATTCGAACTCTCCCTAAATTAAATCCGAATAAAATTACTCTCTTTAGAGTCAACAAATGGCGCCGAAATTAACCTGCTTAGCAGGCTGACTAAGCTAATTGCCACCCCTTAGGAATATTAAGCTAACAATTACTAGGACTTTTTTTTGACCACTAAAACTAATAAACACCAATATACCAGTTAATTTACCTGAACAACAAGAAAATGGCGAGAGCAATCAAATGGGCTGTGGAGAAAATAGGAACGCGCTGAAGGACTCCACAGGTTAAGGTACTGCGATGGAATGCACCGCAGAGAAAATGGCGCCTAAAGAAGTTTGTTGAAGGCAAAATTAGGAGGCGGAGCCTGTGAGACAGAATACACTACAGGGAGTTGAAAATACACTATATTTGGTAACTCTGAAAAATAATTCCAACTCTATGGAAATGTTAACACTGATGTTTGTTAACTTAACTCCTGGGGAGTCAAAAAATGTTTACACTGTAATTTTAACACTCTGAATTTTACTGTGTGGTGTCGATGAGCGTAAACCACGGTGAATATACCGCGGACGACGAGATATTCCCAAACTGAAACAGTTCTGTAATA
>JAUZSU010201314.1:996-11613 GCA_034780255.1 Parotocinclus maculicauda
TGAGTGTACCTCAAGTCTGTTAAGTGGCTTAATTAACTTTAATAACTCCAATTTGAACGAAGAACAAATGTGTCCAGCAGCAACTCACTAGCCCACCATTCTAGTTAACCAGGTTTAATTCCTGGCTATTGGCTAAATGAAAGATTGAGCTTCACACTACAGTCATGGTCAAAAGATTTGAGAAATGGCACAAATTTGGGTTTCCGCGAAGTTTGCTGGTCGCAATTTATAGTAACAATAAATTGCGATCAGATGAATTGCAAGTACTCATAAAGTCATTCCCTGCCATGAAGATGACCTTATCACAAAGGTACCTGCATTCCAGCTATTGCATTTTAGCCTTACAAAATGAACTGCTAACATCATTTCAGTGAGATCTCAAGGGTTAATGATGGCAAGACAGGTGATATCACTCTGGCATACTGATTAGAAGAGCAGGGTCCGCTTGCCGGCATGTCCGTCTCCACATGGGTCACTAGACGCAGCTATTGATACATCAGATTCGCTCCGCTTGTCATTGGAGACCCAATAAATGACAATTTAGAGTAACCAATCAACCTAACATACAGGTCTTTCGACTGTGAGAGGAAACCAGAGTAGCCAGAGTAAACCCACACATGCACAGGAAGGACACACCAAGGCAGGATGAATCCATGACTTCATGCTGTTTATGCCAAATTCTGAACTTACCATCTAAATGACGGACTCAGTCAAGACTCATCAAACAGGACAATGTCTTTTCAATCTTCCCTTGACCGATTTTGATGAACTTCTGAGAATTGTAGCCTCAGCTGCCTGTTTTCAGTAGGAGTGGAACCCGGTGGGGTCTGCTGCTGTAGCCTAGAACCTAGAAATACTCAGACCAGCCCGTCCAGCACCAACAACACTGCAATACTACAATTTGTATACAAAGTAACTTAAATCACCTTCCTTCCCTGTTCTGATGTATTGATCATATCTATATACCTAATTAAATGCATCAAGATACTGCCATGTGATTGGCTATTTGTGTTAAACAGTTAAACAGGTTTACCTAACATAGTGGCTGCTGAGTGTATACTGCATTAAATGAACTTCAGACCTTCCTTTATCCTTGCATGATTTTATTGGATGTAAAGCATTTATTTCTCTATTATATATACTGCTCACACAACTTTGGGGATATTTATAAAGTGAAATCTCCCATTATGAAATATCCCCTAATTTTTGTGAGCAGTAAATATATATAATAACTTTTTAATTGCTCTGATTCAGTAATTATACATCTTAGACATCAGAGTGAAATTACACACTTTGAAAATGAAGAACAGCTGAAATATACAAGAAATTCATAATGACATATAAAATGCCACCAAACCCAGAGTCAAGTTTAATTTGAATGGAGTGGACAAAAAGAGGGATGAAAGGAATCTACCGAAAATTAAATAAAATGTCAAATATGGCAGGAAAAATAAAAATTAAGTAAACTTGTCTTTAGTATTCATCATTAAATAGAACTAAATAATTTGAAATATTTTTCTTAAATATTACAGACCGAGCACATTCCATTGTTTTGTGTCAACTACGTATTCATGTTCAATTAGATTTTGGCAAAAGCAAGAGACCTGGACATGTGGCAAAATAGCAAAAGAAGTCTTCATAGCGTAAAGCAATTGCAAATGATAAAGAGGAAAAACAAAATCAGGTGTTTGCTTTACATCAAGTACACAATTTAGTGGCTGGCTGTGCTTTTAAGACGCATAATCTGCCTGCTACGTATATCTGGAAGCCTGGCAAAGGCATAGCTCTCATATGAGGATCATGAAGAGTCGTGTCAGGGGTAAGGAATATGGCAACATATTTTACTTTAATCTTTCTCTACGGTACCTGTACTATTTGAGAAATTCACAAATTTAATTCAAGTTAGCACTCTTTTATAAAGAAATGAGCAATACCTACTTATAATGGAGACCTTATAACGAGCAGTTGATTTGGCAGTTATAGGTTTGTTTGCAATGCTTATGAAGAATGCTTACATGAGCTCTTGAGTTAACATTTATGTTTGAATTTGGTAAAACCTCTACGTTGGTTATAGTGCTTTTTTTTAGAAGACAGGACTTTGGCGTAGGTGTGCAGATGTTCTAATTAGCCAGCAAACCACCTTTGTGACCCGAGTTTGAGTCTCACAAGTGCCTTTTGACGTGATGCCTTCTGATTATGTCAGGTATCACATACTAGATAGGTCTCAGAGGAGAAGGAAGCGTGCAAGAATGCATTCCAGTATCTCATCTGTGAAACAGGGTGGTGGCAGTTTCATGGTTGGACCTGCTGTGGGTGATGTGGGGTGGGTCAGGTCGTTTTGGCATCACACCAGTTTACGCCAGCAAATTCTGGAAAATGCCAGGAATCTATCCATGAACTGAATCTCAAGAAAATGTTTACCATACAGCAAGACCAAAACCCTAAGCACGCCATGTTGGTTGGGAGGCTTGTTAGTACTGCAACAGTGCCATCAACAGTGTCCTCGGTAAGTCACCATCCTCCTCAGCCCTAACCAGGAAACTTAGGGTTAAAACATAAAAACCCTGCAATATGCATTAACCTGAGCACATGCATGTATCTGTATTAATTTTTTTTTTTATTCTGAAATGGAATTCACATTGTCAGTTCTGTCCTAAACTGTGAGGCTGAAAGATAACTTTTCTACAGACAAAAACTTTACAGCTCACAAAAAAATAGCTGTTCATAATGAAATATTCCCCATTTGTGAGCAGTGTAGTTAAGGTAGTTAGAATCATTACTTTTTAACATTACTATCGTTCAGTAACAGCAATGTAAGCAAATTTTAGTATTTGAATACGTTTCGAGTATCAACCAATCAGACTTCAGTGTGTGTACACATAGCACTGATACTGGTATTGTATTCAAATAAGAAAATAGGATCAGTGCGGCCCTAGAGTGGTTAACTCAGTGTTTAGGAAGTGTGAATAATGATTCGTTAATGTATGGCTATACTGTTGGAAAGTTGGTTAAAACGGCAAAATAATGACATTAGTAAGCTGTCTGTCTCATGCCAAGATGTTCCTTTAGATATTTTCTTAAGACCTCCATTATGAATGAATTGAGAGTAATCTGGTTTTCTTTACTTTTGCAAATACAGACCACTCACTCACTCTCTTATTCTACCAGCTTAATCTAATTCAGGGACTGAATCTGGCAGCACAGGATGCAAGGTAGTAAAAGGGCACCAGTCCATTGCAGAAGACACATTCACCGGTTAACATAATGCATGTCTTTGGAACGTTGAGGAAACCCGCACAGACAAGGAGAACATGCAAATCCAGACAGGTAGATTTTTGAGTAAGATGTCTAGAGCTATGAGGCAACAGCACTGTGCTGCTGTGAATCACATACAGGTTATTTTATTGAACTTAGCGTCCATAATGTGCTGCAGAACCATTTGGTAGACAGAGATTATTTTTAAATATCCTCTATTTATTTATTTTTTGGCTGCTCATCATCGTCTCCTGGTGGAGGCAGCAACGGCAGCACTCATCTGGTTCATGGTTTTGCTCATGTGAGGGAAGTGCACAGTTGGAGTTCTGGAGGTGGGTCCGTAGAGCCCCAGGTTCCTTGCGGCTATGGACTTGCGGGGTGCTTTGACGCAGGGGAAGGGGGAGAAGATCTGCGGATGTTTGGTAGGTACCTCTGGAGTGGAGGCTACACAGGAGCTTTGCCTGACTGAGTCGCCTGCACCCTCTGAGCTGGAAGACTCTGAGCCGGAGCGGCGGGTGGAGCACAGTGGTACAGAGGGCTGGGAAAGTAGGTTTGATTGTGAATTGTTTTCCAGCTCTTGTTGTGGAAGTGGTGAGGGAGTTTCTGGATTGTTGGCATCTGGAGAAGGTGATTGCTCAGGCAGCTCTAATACTAGAGTGGACAACTGCTGTTTCACCTCCTCCACTTCCTCTCCACAGTCAGCATCCTGAAGGTGGAGCTCAGGATCTTGTTCTTCTGTGTTCTCCTGCACTGGCTCCTTCACATTCTCCTGGCCATCAGAGTCTGTTTTCTTCTCCTCAACTTGCTCCTTGTTGTTTTTTATCTTCTTCTCCTCCTCCTCCTCCTCATTTTTGGTAGGTTGCTGCTCAACACTGGTGTTATCCTCCAGCTCCACAGAGTCATCGAAGCCTAGCTGTGCGCGAGCTCGAGCCAGATTTCGACAGTGAGCACGGACATGGGCACGCCAGGGGGACTGAAGTGCAGTACGAATCCCATAACCATGACTGGGAGTGGACTGGGCCTGTGGAAGATGTCCCGTTGGACCTTTTGATCCCTGAGCCATACAATTTGTGCTTGGATGCTGTGTATCTCTGGGTTTCTTCCCAAGAAGAAGATGGTTGACCACAGGTGAGGCATGAACTTGCGAGGCAAAGATTCCAGTGGCTGGACATTTACCTAGCACAAATGAAAACACAACGACAGCGTTCCTAAACAATGAGAAGGGACAAAAATATAAATAAGTACAGTTACACCAGCCAGGACAGCAGAGGGGAAACGTTCAGTTAAAAAGATGAATTGGTTTACAGAGAAGGAGGAGAGAGCATAGAGGAGAGAGCATAGGTGGATGATATGGCAGAAATATATTACAATTTAACAGTATATCACATGCCCACATAGCAGACGTATTACTAAAGTCTGAGCTTTTGGTTAATAACCATAATCTATAATTAATTAATAAGAAATAATACAGTAATTCTAATCATTTATAGTCAAATGTAGGTCAATTAATTATTGCTTTAATTTTCTCCAATTCTATAGGTGTATAATTTCTATTATTATGCCATATATTACAGTAATATATATTGATTATTTATTTTAAAGGATCACACTATATAACAGAGGAGTTCAGGTCTGACAGTGCCGGTTCACTAGCCCATCACTGTGGTGATTCATATAAGAGTCACTGCTGTGCCTCAGGCATACTGTGGGCCCAATTGGCCATGTGTGAAAAAGAGGAGAGGCCAGAAGGAATGTGTGTCATCAACATACAACAACCGAGGGATGCAATGGACTCTGTCCTGAATATATGATCATCTGAACCTCTGAGATGGCATCATCATATTCTTTCTTTCTTTAACCACTGGGTCTCCATGCCTCCCAGTATAACTGTCTTGTAACTACTAAAAAGTATTACATGTTTGTAATCATTAAGGCTTAAGCTTAAGGCTAAAATGTAATAGGTTACATCAATTTTGTATGAAGTTTGTATAATGTTCTGTCAATTAACGTCTGATCAATGTTTACCTTAATGGTAATCAACAGTTCCAACTACAGTATATGTCATTAAACCCTAAATATTTCACATACATGAGGTGCTCTGGCAAACACGGGCTGAAATTGACTTTGAGCTTGAGCTTTACACCCCTGAAATCATTCTTAAAATCAAATGAAAACTGACTTCGGAGATCTGCATATCATCATTGGACTGGCTGTTTCGACAAAATTGATTCGTTCAGCGTGCGCCATATATAAACAGATGACGTTGAAAGGTGACTTTTAAGGGACGGCTTTTAGTGCTTCTCCAATGAGATGTTTTTTAAAACAAATGGTGAACTGGGTCAATATTTTGTACTTTTTATCATTCTTGAGCTTTTTCTGAATTGAAACTTCTTAAAGAATCAGAATATTCAGAAAATCAATCAAGTTTTTTTTTGGAAGTGAAATGCAAGTGTCTTTTTTATTCATTAAATGAATGGATGGGACACTTAACTTTAATATATCAGGTAACAGACGCTTCTCGCCGAGGCAGGTGTTAAGCTGTGAAGAGGCTGAGTTTAAAGACTATCAGTGTTACTTCAAAAGTAAGATTTTTAATCTCGCTTTTAAAATGGTATTGAGTTTTTACTTTCAACTGGCTGTGGCTTGGTGCCTGCCCTGGCAAGAAGCACCTGCATTTGCAAGAGCCCCTCAAGCACAACACTACATGACCTGGTCAGGTGATGGAGTAAACCCTGGATGGGATGACATTCTGTCACAGAGTTGCCCTTTCATAACAGGGAGTTTATGCCCAAAGCTGACTTTCCCTTCCTCAAACATTGTTTGAGCAATTGATGCTACACCTCCCGAATGCAGTGCATCATAACAACTCGTTTTTATGGTTTTGCTAACAGAGTAGCAGCCAAACAGTAATACAACTTCAGTTAAAAAAAAAATAAAAAATCACTGCTACTGAATCTGCAATATTCATAAATGAGCATAAAGTCATTGATAATGAGATCACACATCGTATCATCCACCCTTGTGCTAGAAAACGTACCTTATTAATCAAAAAACCCCAGCATAAACACCAAGATAGCAAGGTCAAGAAAACAGATGCCCCAATTTAAACACCATCAGTCATTTTTAAGCCCAGGACCATAATGATTTGTGGACTTAAATTAGCCCTACACCCAGATGAGTTCCAGTATAAAGGAATACCATTATCGTTACTCGTTCCTTTACTGGGCTGATGAGGAGCAACATGCTCAGCTTCAACTTGCAGTCCTGGAGGAGATCATGTGAAATATGTGATGAAGTTACACAAATGTAATTAACAGTGTGTTTACCGATCAGCCAAAACATTAAAACCACAAACAGACCAAATAACAGATAGCACTGATTATCCCTGTATAACAGCACATGTTAATCCAAAGTGCCTATGGGTACGTAAGTGTTACAACTGGACCTTGACAGGGAAACGCTCATTTCCATGATGTGGACGGTTGGGTACGTGTGCATTGTTTATCTAGAGAAGTGATGGCACCAGGACGCACTGTGGTAAGGTGAAAAGCTGGTGGACAGAGTATGATGCTCTGGAAAAGGATCAGATTAGAAACCAATGGCACTGAGTGGATATTAATTTGTTAGAGGGTCCGAGGATAGGAACTGGACATTTTATGGCAGCAGACTACGGTACTCCACCACAGCTGTAACATGGGTTAGAGTCCTGGTGGTGCATTCTTATCAGGCTTGGTGTTGCCATGATTGAAGGGGTGCAACAATGCAAAACTGACGATGTGCATTGTGTAAATGTCAGTGTGTCATTGTGGAGATATCATGTGTGGTTTTACCTAATGCAATTCTATTTTTCATGGTCATAATCAAATATTTTCTCAGATTGGAATTCTTTAATGAAAACTAAAGAGATATGGTTTGTTTGTTTGTGTTTTATGCCATTTCAGCACATTTAGGCTATTTCATGGCGGTACATAGGTTGTCATTTATATCGGTTTAATACGTTTACATAAGATGTTTCAGGTTAATGTGATGTAAAAAGGTCAGTATTTTCTCTGGTAATGTCTCAAAAAGTTTTTGCAGACTGTTTCCTTGTAGAATATTTTGTCTTTCTTTTCCATATATTGGGCATTCTGTGAGGAAATGTTTAATTGAGAGCGTGGTTCCACATGCTTGGCAGGTTGGTGCATCTTCCCTGGTTAGGAGGTGTTTGTGTGTAAGTGCGGTATGTCTAAAAGAGATATGGAATGTTTACAAATGTTTGCGCTCTCACGCTCTCTCTCGCGCCCTCTCTAGAGCCCTCTCTCTCTCTCCTCTAGAAAAAGGTGTTTCACGAATACAAAAAATATTATATATATATATATATATATATATATATTTATTTTATTTTTTATTTTTTAATAAAATTATTTTCATTGCAACAGATTAAAGTTTTTTGTTTAAAAGATAATACAATAATATGTACGTTGTTTTGCATTGTTTACACTTTGTAAAATTAAAAATAATTATTAATATCGAGTGAAAAATCAATAATAGTGATCAAATCGAATCAGGAACTCCTGCTGGCCCAGAATTCCCTAAAAGTTTACCCACACTGTGTGTGTACAATGTGACTGGATACCTGTGTGGACATAGAGCAGGTTGGCCTGCTGCTGCTGGCGTCTTTTGATGCGGTAGTACTGCTTGGTGAGAGCCCGGATGTCTGTGCTCATGCGCTCCAGCATCATGCTGTTGACGGTGGCCTGATGCTCGGCCCGACCTGCCCCCACTGCCCCAGGGCTCAGTTCTGCAATGCTGCTGCAGGGAGAACACTGCTCACCTCGTTGTTCTACAGGATGGGTAAATACACAGGAAATGTGTCAGTTACCTTTTCTTCAGGATAGAGAACTGCAAGACTACCAAAGAACAAAAAAAAATCAACAAAAAAATGTATGCTGTATCTTTACCTTTAAGGTGTTTTTGGTATCGCTGAATCTCAGGAGCTAGAAGCCCTCCTAGTGGTCCCAGGCACCCCAAAGCAGTGACGATGGAGTCTTCATCATCCATGTCACCATCATCGTCACTCTCCCACCCATGCAGCCCCTGGCTATAATTAAAATGTTTACAATATGTTTAATACAGCCAGCATTTGATTTGGCCTTTCTGCTTGCATTAGTACTAAACATAATTTAGATCTGTTTTACACCGATAAAGCCATGGTCTTGGTCCACTGTGGCCATCAAAAAAAAAAACTCACTCTTATATGCTCAGTACATGCTCTTTATTCATGTTCTGTAGTATATGGCACCATGATGTTAGCAGCAGTTCATTGAAGCAAGTTGCAAGTTGTAGGGTGGGGTCACTATCAATCGGGTTTGCTGTGCAAACACAACCCACGAATTCACAGTCAAAGCACTTGTCAAGGTATTTGTAGGCCAGGTCAAAACAACTCCATGTTCCTCAAACTATTCGCAAATAATGTGCCCAATGTGGCACACTGCATATTTCTATTAAAAGATGCCACTATGACTGGAAAATAAGCTCACAAGACAAAAATTTGTCAACTTGTTTGTTTAATCTGGTAACTATAAGCTTTTGCACGGCAACACATTCCTGCAGGGTGTATAACAGGATTCATAGACTTGTCAAAGGCCATAGTGTGCCAAAGGGCATAGTGTGAAAGAAGCAGCTGAATTTGCAGGTCTATTAAAGCATACGATCATACGGTTCTACTGGCAGTAGTAAAAATGCACGTTAATCCAAAGTGCCTATGGGTATGCGAGTGTTCTAACTGGACCTTAAATCAATGGGAGAAGCTCATTCTTTCCATAACGTGGACGGTCGTGTGGACGTGCGTATTGTTTACCTAGAGAAGTAATGGCACCAGGGTGGGAGAATGACAAGCTGGTGGATGGAGTATGATGCTCTTTAAAATAATCTGATTAGAAACACCAGGTACTGGAACTAAGTGGATATTAATTTGTTAAAGAGTCAAAGCCCTATACTGCGGTGTGATCATTTGCACAAATAATGTGGAAACAGATAATGGGACTAGTAATGAGGTCAGTGGGTTTAAGTCCCAGCACTGCCAAGCTGCCATTGTTGGGCCCTTAAGTAACCTTAAACATCAACTGATTAAGTCCCAAAACCAAAAATCTCATGACAAGTGTGGAAATGGCAATAACAAAAACCCTCAGTTGTTTATCTTTGTCTGGTACACTGCATTTCATGTGTTAGTATGCATTCAAGTTTATCATACGGGTCTACCAGCAGTAATAAAAATCCTAGTCTACTGGACATTCGCGTCAGAATAGTGGCAGAAAAGCAAAACTGATTTACTGGGTCATGGCTTGTGAATAAAAACTGCTTTGCTCCCAGGCAAGAATTGCTACTAGATGTCAAAGCCGCTCCTTAACAAGCAATTTCTTATCATGAACACATGGAGCAGAGTGGTACACAAGAGGCCTCACTTCTGCTCACAAAGTTGCCTGGTTACAGGGCAAAAAAATTATTATAAGATATTGTACTGTTCTTGATTGGAAATGTACACTATTTGGTACGTTATTGTAAGCTTAGGTTTACTATACAAGGGTTTAACTGGTAGGTGGTACATGTCAAACTGATATGCACAGTTACCATCAGAGCTTTCTCCTTGAACATCACATCCCCCACCCCATCTTATATTCTCAATGCAACCATGTGCGAACACTTCTCAGAGTAAAGGATGCATGCATTTAGTATTTACATTCAATCCATTACTCACTAAATTACATTCAATTACATTACATACATTATTAAAATAAGCCGTGTGTTAATGATTTTGGCCAACTGTAGGTTAATTTATAAGTCTTAATGTGTAATAGGCTCAGCTAGGATAGACTATATTTAACTCATCAGTTCATGGTACATTTAACTTATGATGGATTTGTCAGAGTGTAACCCCATCAGAAGTCAGAAAGCTCCTGTACAATACAACTCTATAAATGCATTTAATGCCTTATACAGTGAGGATTTCCTGGGGTTTTGGAACGGTTTAATTCAATTTGCAGTTATTCCTTGAGGGTAAAAATCTGCTCAGTGCTCGTCACTGTCGGTACTTGAAAGGCCTCCTGGAACTAATTAACATGGGGGAACCAAGGTACCATTGTGCTTAAGCGAGAGAGATAGCACAGTCAAAGTAAAAAGCAAAGTGAAGCATATGAGAAATCTGGAGAGGGGGTTATAGCCATCAGTGTACTGTACTGTGACGTTTTCACGTGACAGTGTCACGAGACAGTGGCATGTAGACCCCCTAGTGGTGCATGCCAGTCACTGCAGTGGCATGCGGTGTCTCGAGACAGTGGCATGTGGACCCCCTAGTGGTGCATGCCAGTCACTGCAGTGGCATGC
>JAUZSU010201325.1:0-11613 GCA_034780255.1 Parotocinclus maculicauda
ATAGCAATTTTTTTTTTTTACAAATTGTCATATTTTACAGCATTGTCTCAAAGCAGTTTAGATTATTCTCTAAATGATAAAGCCAATCCCGAGGAATGACAGCGACAAGGAAAAACTGCCAAAACATTATTATGACAAAACCTTGGCGGGACCAGGACTAAGGGTGAGAAAAATAAAAAAAACAAACAAAGAAACAATTATTATTATTTTAAATATAATCTATTTATTTGACTGACGTGACGCCGGTCCCCTGTTGAACTGAGAGGATCCGCGATCTCATGACGTCAGAGCGACTTCCAAACCCACGTGGTCGCAGCAGCTTCAGCAGCATGCCTGAATCTAGGAGTAAAACAAACCAAAACGGCGCCATGAGTCGATTAAAATCAAAGAAAAGAAACGTGGAGGATGCCGATGTAGAAGTAAGAACATATAGTTTCTTTGCTAAGACTTTATTTTTGTAAAATGAGGAAAATTAACACAACTTCTACTATCTTGCTAACAACTGCTAGCAACAACTTTACATGGCTGCGTGCTTAGTGGCATGGTATCATTCTATATACTATAGTGTGTCAAAATATTAAAAACGCATTAGTGTGTCCCACTTTTTTGCCACTTATTTAGTACTCTAGTGTGTTGTTTAGGATATAGCCCAAAACTGCATGCAACGTTTGACCAGGGTTATTGTTGAGAGTCCCGGTGTTTTGTACATTTTATATTAATATGACCACAGTAAAAAGGCCAAACATGCCTGTGCAAACTTTATTTGTTTATCTTACATAACCTAAGCGCTGGTATTGTTTTTCTCTTTACGTGGTCAAGTACATAAGAATTGTATGATGATCAGTTAAAAGAGAACACGTGAAACGTTTTCTCCTTATACTGATGTTTCCTTAGAAAGACACAAGACTAAGCTATTGACCTTTAATAAAAGTAGTAACTTGCACAAAAAGTCTCTAAACAATTCAAAAGTCTCTAGACCAAACGTGAGCTAACAATCAAGCGAGCACATAACCAGTAAGGTAGTTTTACACATACACACCTGTGTGAGTGAGTGAGGGACTTTTACTCTTTAACTTGACCAGCTGTTTACTGATGCATCTGCAATTAAAATATTTCATTTTCTATTATGATTAACTGACATTTATGATGATCTGCCATTCAAGTAAATGGACATTGATTGGATGTTTCATTCATTCCTTATCTTCCGTTTAGTCCACACGGGGTCAGCCGGTGCCCACCCGGCAACTCTGGGAGCAGGAACAATCCTAGACGGGGCGGTAATCCATCGTAGGGCACTCACGAAGGTCCACTTTAGAAACACCACTAACCTAACATCCATGTCTTTGGACTGTGGGATGAAACCAGAGTACCTGGAGTAAACCCACGCAGACATGGGGAGAACATTCAGACTCCACACAGAAAGAACCCAGGTTGCTGGGATTGAACCCGGGACCTTCTTGCTCTGAGGCAGCGGTGCTACCCACCGAGCCACCTTGCTTGATTGGATGGTCCTTGCCTAAATTGTCAGCACTTTATTAAAGGTGTCAGACACTGAATCTAGATGAATACAAAGGTTTCAAATATAAAATGCATTTTCCAGTGTTGGTTCAGCTGTGAAAAAAAGTTATGGGCTGTTTAAACGATTTATTATTTATCCACCACTACATGGTGGGCCAAACAAACAAAATGAAGGTACACATTGTTGACCCTGTATATTGCTGACATTTACAGATAAAGGTAGATTAAACAGTGGCTGAAGGTATGAGAAGCAGGTAAGTCAAGTAAGTGCGAATTAAACATGTTTAACATTGGAGAACCCTGGTGTGCTTTAATGTCATTTAGCTTTATGATGATAATCTGATAATGCACATAAACACTAATTTAGCAGAAACTGCATCAGAAACTGCATCTGAAACTGATTTCTCCGTGAGCAGGCAATACAAAGCACCTTACTCTCTGATGCTGGTGGCGGGCCATTTTCATCAACAAAGTTGCCACTTGAGTAAGACCCTTAACCCATGACTGTTTGGATTGTAAAATCAACTTTAAGTCGCTCTGGATAAGGGCGTCTGCTAAATGACATAAGTGTAAATATGTACAGTGTATATTAAACGATACATTCTTACGATAAATTTGTCGTAATATATCCCCATCGTAAATCCCCATCGTTTCATTTAAGAAAACAATACAGAGTCAGTAAAATATACAGCTTGATACTTAAAAAGGAGATATCCCTTAATTAAATATCCCCTAATTTTTGTGAGAATTGTAAGCAATAAGCACATTGTTCTTATCAGTTGTTATGCATATACAAATTTGGAATTGCTATCTGAGATAAATTGAGTTCTAGAATAGGTTCTATGCTGTTTATATAAAGATGCTGGATTTATTTTAGTCTGACTACACGGCAGCTGAACAAACACTAAGAAAAAACCAAATGCTGCAGACAATTGAACACTGTACTCTTCTGAAGCTCGATATTATGCTGACGCTTTAGGTGTTTTATGTTGAAGGTGCAGCCTTCTTTACAACAGATCAACATTCCACACATAACTGCATTTAACCTGTTGTTTTTTCTCAAAGCGGAGCACCAAAAAAAATGATGGAACGTATAAAACACAACCATGTGTTGACAGGTGTGCTTACGTGACACACCTGTCCTGGCAGATAGCCACCGTTTTAATACAGATAAATTTTGCACTAATCATGGTTGTGTAGTTGAAGCATAAGTGGAAGTAAAATTTTGTTTTCTTTAATGGTTACTCGGCTCTTGGAATTTTTGTTTCAATACCCTACTTCTGCTCAAATTAATCTCAGAACTTTTAGTAGATTTTGTAGATTAATTTTTAGTAGATTTTATAATAAATTTAAATAAATAGGTTATTTTCAAAACAGTATATGGCTATAGCAGTGAACGGTATAAACTGCGGACACTTTATTAGAGGCCCTTTTAAGATTGGAGATTCTTTGTATGGAGGTTAGATGGGACCCTGGATTGCATAACACCATAAAGTTATACAACTAAAGCCACTCTTCTGTTTATCAGTTTCAGTGTGAAAATATATTAGATTAGAAAAGCAAGAAATCTGCACTACTTGGTCAGTAGTGTTAGACTTGTGGGTTGTGACTTGTTTTCTTTTGTAAAGGCATCAGGAGTATAACAATAATTGCCTGATCGAGGAAAAACATTTAGCAAAAGGAGTTCCTGTGGTCGTCAACAACATCAAGAAGAGGGGTTAAACAAGCAAACTGTGGCCAAATACAATGCTGGTGCTCCAATTAACATAACCGAACAAGCCTTATTCTTCTCTGGTATGGATGAGATATAACCGCAGACACCCGTTTGATTGACCTTGCTGTGTAAGGGAAATAGAAAGGCAAGACTCCAGTGGGCATATGAGCACCGAAATATGAAAAACATTGGTTATTGAGATAAATCCAAATCACTGTTACACAATGCTGATGGGAAGCTCCAGAAGTAACGTGAATTGATGAACCTTTCCTGTCAGATGTCAGCAGTTCAGGTTGGTGATGGTGGTGTAATGGTCTAGGGGTTGTTTTCTTAGCTGCGCATGTTCTGCCATCTGATACCTGTGGATGGACATTTCAACAGGAGGGTTTACCTGAGCATTGTGGCTGACCAAGTGAATTCCTTAGTGGCAGGCACTTCTTTCAGCAGGGCAATGGACTGTGCCACAAGAGTCAAAAAGTCTTGGACATTTTAATTGCATCCCTGGCCTCCACATTCTTTCAAGTTGCTATACAAGTATTAATTTAATTAGGTATTTTTAAAATTAGAAACAGCATGTACAAGTTTTGTATTTACATGCCATAAAGCCTTGTCTGGGATATAGTTTTGTTTCTTATAGTGCTGTCTTGAATAGGCAGAACTTGGGGATTAGTTTGCTACTATTATTAGGGTACTATTTCAGACACAGCTCTCAAGAATGGGTAATACAAATGGTCAAGTAATGAAAAAGTGGTCACCTTTAAATAGTTGATTAAAAATTAAATACAACTATAATAGTGTCAGACTGCAGACTGTCCACAGCACACTACCTTTAGTATGTACGTCATGCTTTCTAATAATGCAGTTATCTGATCTCTAATGTCTGATTTATCTTTCAGCTCCCCATGTTTGATAAGAACACAGAGGTAGGTCACCTAGACGACAGTGATGAGGGAAACAAAGATCTCTCTGACAGTGAGGAAAGTGTCTTCTCTGGACTTGAAGACTCTGGAAGTGATAACGATGATGATGATGATGATGAAGAAGAAGAAGAGGTGGAAGATTCTGCAGAAGAAGACACAAATGATGATGTAAAAAAGGAAAAAACAAGTGAAACTGGAAGCAAGGATCCACCCAGCGAAAACAAAATTAAGCCTCAGGTATTGTCTTTTCCACTAACTTACCAGGTATGTTTATTGGTGGTGGTGTAATCTGGCTTTATTAATATGTTTATTTATTTTATATCAACACAGTGCACTAAAAAAGAAATGCATTAAAAACAGTTTGGAAAATCAAAACCACACATACACACACTTAATGTATACAAGCTTGTTAACCAAGAAAATAACAATAAGAAAATCAAGCTATGTGCATTTATGTGGTTTGCATTCGAACCCTCTTAAACGCTCTGTGCATTACTCAGATTTCCTGCTGTCCTAAGTTTCAGACAATGCAGCAGCTGTCTTGTGATAGTTAGACAGTCAATTGTGCAACAAGAACCATACACAGCCCTGCAGTGAATAGGTGCCCCATACCCCTTGTGCATCCACTAGGGCTAATTCTCAATATGTTCTGTGATTTTGGCATTAACAGTAATTAGATGATACTTTGGCAGTGCGCATCTTGGTTCTGATCAAACACTCTTAGACTCCATCCATTTTTTAAAGAAGTGAAGCAAAACCTGAACAAGCATGTTTTTATTGATGCACTTTAAGAGCTTTGTTATCCCAACAATGGCAAGCAACTCATAGCATCTTTTGTATTAACATTAAGGACACTAGTTGATTGTTGTTTTTTAACACTTGCTCTACAGCTCTGTAATAGGTCACTAGTGTCAGTAAGCAGGTAATGACATTTATCCTCCCGTATGTCAATGTCCTTTTTCTTTCGCACCATAAGCTTCCACATTCTTTATACCAATCTTTCAACTCAATGTTTATTAGTGTCCAAGTGAGCTATAAAATAAACTCTGCAAACGCCTAGCTTTTCTGCTATCACATTGACCAGCTTTACTTTACTGTACTTCTTTGTTTGACAGACCTCTGTTGTATTTGTTTTTCTAATACCGTTAATTAAAGGGAAATGGGTTTCTTTTTTTTCCTTCACAGAGTCTTATTTATACTTTACATCAAGCTCAGGGGTGTTATTTGGGGGTTGGGTTGTCGAGTTGCAAACCAATAACTGACTATTATTTTAGTAGTCTGTGTTAAGTTAGTACAACACTGATGGTGTCATAACTGTTTTGACATGCGGTTTGAAAAGTCTGTGGACTGGTAAATGGTATTTTTGTAGATATATAACAGCATACACTGTCATACAATTGCACAAAAGCCATTATTTTCTCTTTCTTTTAACTTTTATTTGTACTCATTCCTCATACCTATTTATGTAACATATAGTAGTATATACAGTATAAATAAAGCAGTATATCTATGTACTTAGTAGCACCTATGGCATACCAGTCAGAGTCAGTTGCTGAAAACAGCAATTTCTGAGGAGCGCAATGAACCTAGAGTTGGGCCTGCATTACGAAAAATCAAATGAAGACCTGATGGACGGGTGTCTCATCCAGGGAGGATTTTCACCTTGCGCTTAATGAATTGTGACATGGGACATCAGTTAAAACTTTCACTTTTACCTATGTGCCTTTCATCATACGGTAAATAAACAACCAAGTGTAATCCCTCCCTTTTAGTCTTACGTGATCCAATAGATGTTTGTGATCACTGGTACACTCGTAAATCTTAAACCGTGAATTCTTTCATTACTCAGTGGGCCGTATTGTTCCTGTTCAGCTTTTTAATCCATCTAGCTCGTCTTTTGTTTTTTCCTCCCTTGCTTCACTGGTCTGGACCCTGATGCACACCAGGCAGAAGTTAATGCAGCTGCTGGAGTACTTTTATAACCCCTGGGAGAGTCGCTGCCGCCGCAGCGGTGGCTCTGATCCAGCAGCGGCCGCATTCATACTGGTGAGTGGGTGGGAAGGTGAAATGGGGTTCATTTTACCAGGAAGGCTTCGTTCTCTCCCACAATTTCACTCCCACACACCAGTGCCACTTCACAGACACGTCTGGTCTACTTCCGTGGCCAAGACGTAAGGTTTCCCTTTCTTGATTGGCGAGGGGCTGACTGGGGGTGGAAAAATAGTGATTTGATGGTGACGTTCACCCTGTCGTGACCTCTAGAATTTGACAAAGTGCTCTGGAACCAAGGAGACCTTCACTGATTAGGTATGATCCTAATTAAGCCTTGGTGTTGGTCCTGATGAGCGGCACACTCTCAAGTTCATAAGCAGTTCACAGGAAGCTACAGTATAATAGGAGATCTTGGGAGTGCAGAATGGGATGCTGGGACAGTCAGCCAGCACACTTTAAAAACACATTATGGTTAGTGCGTATGAGTGCGTGCGCTTACCTTGCATATCGGTGAATGCGTAGGAGTGTGTTCTCTTGCAAGGCCACTGGAGGTGCTCCGATTTGAAACGGATGTCCTGAAGCTTACTGGCTTCACTTTATCATGTGATGTGCTCCAAAATACAACAGATTTACATGATTTATAGCTGCTCAGGCTTATAAACTAAGCACGTTGCCATGGGCATTTGTTTCACATCTTTTCTTGCTCCGTTTCTCCCAGACTGCAGCTTTTCATCTCACAGCCCAGACGATTTATTACATCTCTCATAGCAGAAATCTAGACATTTATATTTATACTCTGGATGAAGGAGCAAAACTTGGAAAGCATTCAAATAAGGACACATGTAAACTGCTTACTCTGTCAGCATGGTTAATTAAATAATGAAAAACATCTATCGCTTAACTGTGGCCACCAACATTTTCTTAGTACTTCACATGTCTCATTTCAGATCATCTTTCCAGACGTTGAGTAATTATATCTAATGCGTTAGCACTTGAATTAAGATGGATACTGTTTTCTCTATCCTTCACAGCTCACTTTTTGTGGGTCAGCTTTGTGGGGGTTCTACTACGCCTCTATTGAGAACATGGCACAAGCGTGCCCTGACCTGGTTGCTCGTTTATTGCAGGGCTGGGTACCGACAACTGTTGCAACATCGGATGGTGATCCCAGACCTGTTGCTCCTGATCTTGTCTGCATGTGACTCTTGACGCAACATGTAGGAATCTCTGGAACTTAAACTGGGTTCCTGTGGTGGTGGTGGTGTGCCATCATATTAGAATATGCTGATGTATACTGGAATTCAATAAGATTTGCTCAGAAGCACAGGAAATTTAGACACAGTAAACTGGTTAAAAACGTGTAGTTTGTGCAGGAATCATAGGCTACCGTTTAGGTAGGCTTTGCAGATTTGTCCCAGAATGTGGACCTAAATTAAAAAAAAAAATTCCACAAGTAAATTACAAACTGTTTGTTGCATATAGGACTACGAAAAGTTATTTCAAAACTGGAGCAGTAAATACATCATAGATACATCAATACTTCCTTGAACTTGTTGGCAACCAAACCTAAATTCCTTCCTTCCTTTCTTCATTCCAGTCTTTGTGAGCTTTAGCATATATTGACCTTTTGACCCTGTCTTTCCAATGCTACCCTTCCAAAGATCTTTGGTCAAGCTTCTTTAAACTTTGAAATTGCCAGATGCTGCTCAAGTGTAAGGGGAGGGCACACAAAATACTTGCCACTGAACTTTTCCTCGTTTTGCTTGTTGTATTTCAGTAAATACGCTAAGGAGTAATTACTGTGTATATGCTCATTATACCGTTGCTTAAACAATGTCAGTTTATCAGTAGAGATTTGCTAAAATTTTGGTCACCAAAAAAGGTTCTGAGAATCAAATGCAGATGGTTAAAAGATAAAGATAAAGTCTTGAACTTTGTGAACTTTGACAATGTGTGCATCATGTTTAAGTAGTATGATTAATGGAGAGTGCGAGGACGGCCAAAACGTGAGCAGAGGAAGTGATTCGTGAGTGTGCTGAAACAAATGCGTAGAGAAGCTTTGGCCTGACTGACCTCTTCCAAGAGCCAAGAATTTTTGTAACAGTGAATTGCTAGTTATTACTGTGGCTGCCAGCATTTCTGTATAGGTTATGTAGGAAGGTATAATGCTTAGATGCCATGAAATGATTGTCCTGCATATTGAGTGAAATCTAAGTGCAGAGTACAAAATAAGCTCCGGACACACAGGTGTTGGGTATTAGGGGTGTATAACGATACACTCTGCTAGTGATTCACGAGACTAAGTTCAAAATGTAAGTTTCTTACTTTATTGTTATTTCTAAAGTGTAAACATGCAAAACAAGGCATATTTTCCTAAATATGTTTTTAAACAATTAAAATAAATCAAGACGCAAACTGTTGATGAAATATTATTTTAGTTTCAGCTGAGTGAAAACCTTAGTTTCTTATTACTAGAAAATAACCATTCAAATATTTTGTACTTTTGTATTATAAAGGTTTCAGCAAAAATAATCTGTTATCTGTCTAAATCATAAATAGTGTTAAAACATGACCCATTAAACATCCCCAATCTTAATTTAATCATTACTTTATTTTATTTTTATACATGTATTATTATACGTAATATTTTTATATACGTATGGGAACATAATGACATGTTGGGTTACGATGCATGGATAAACCCCTATTAAGTATTAAGAAAGAGGCGGTCTTTACATAGATTGGTGCAGAAGTGACTGATGGGCACAGAGTCAAGAATAAGCTTTAGGTAAGGTAACACAAGGAAATTGCTATTGGTTGGTGTATGTGACTGGCATTCTGAAGAAACATCAGGTTGCATTCCCTGGACATCAGAATTGTTAATTCCATCTTTAGTTCCCTGTTATGAACGATAAGTGTTGAACTTTCTGTGTTTCGGTAACTGTTAAATCACAAGATATTTCGGCAGTCGATTCCTGAGACATTTCTGGTCTTCTTTGATATGCTACATGACCACCTTCCCTTTGGAAAAATTGCCCTTGATCCAATATGGTGGCTTTCGAGTTGGCAGCCATATTTCAGACATAGTCTGAAAGATAGACCCTCCCATCCATTACTTGCTGAGGTATTCAGATTGTCATTTTCCTTTTTGTTTCTGAAATAAAATGTTGTCCTTGTGTTATTTGACTCACCCTGTATAACTTTACAGCCATTTTCAGCTTGTATTTTAATAACAATGGGACAATTTCTCCGTTTTCTCTTGGCCATCAAAACCAGTTTCACCTTGTGTTTAACTCTTCAGGGCATGTAAGGTGGGGAGGGGTTTGGGGGAGAGAGTAGCTTGTCCCTCTGGCTTTTGAAGGCCATTCGTTTGAAACGGCTTTGTTTTGGTTGATGTGAATTTAACTAGACGTTGGGGAGGAAGTGTTTCACTTAATGCTGAGTTTCAAAAGATACCGGGACTCCCAGAAGTCATAATTTAACATGGTTTCCTCACCTGCCCCTCAGAACCTCTTGGGATGCTTTGTGGCTCAAATAGCCTTTTTTAAGATTGAATCTGACTGTGCTGCTCCTCTAGAGTTGTGGTTAAGGAAGGTAAGTGCCACAGGCATGCCTTTGCACTGTGTCTGCCCAAAGACTGTATCAAAGTCGTGTGTATGTCACAATAATGAAGGGTAAAATACGACACACAGCCATGCTGCCATGGTGGTATTACAATTCACCCTACTGATTCTCTTGTTGATTTTAACTTATCAAAGTTTTAGATTCTGTTCTTGGGCCATAAGTGACATTTGCAAGCATGAGACTAAGAAAAATTATCTGCTGAATTTCAAAATGAAATATCCTCTAATTAAATATTCCCTAATATTTATGTACAGTGTAATATGACGGGCTGCCCTAGCTTGATATGGAAAAGCAGTCGCATTACTGAAAGGTTCATTTAAATTGGATCAGTACCCGTTTTTCTAACCTCGATACTAAAGTGTGGTGCAGTCATTGGTGGTAGGCTTGTGGCCTAAACCTGATTCCCAGCTGTGAAGTCCATCTCTGAACATCTAAACAGATGGCCTCTAAATAAATAATTGTTTACATATAAAATAAATATTAATAATTAATTATTAATATAAATAAAATTATTTAAAATACATTTTATTTTATACCTAAATGTGCTTACTTTTTCCCACAGACTAAGGACAGAAAACCGAAGAAGAAAAAGCACCCATCGACTAAAGATGTTGCAGAAGAAAAAAGTGTGAAATCCGAGGGGGAGAGTGGCCCCAATGTTTCTTCTCAGGTGGATGAGTATGAGCAGGACACTTCGGATGAAGAGGTAAGGTTGCCATGTGTAACATAAGAAATCCTAAGCTAAAGTCGGAACAATATTGTATTAAATAGTTTATTTAATGTTGTATTAGGAACACAAACAGTGAGTGTGTTTGCATGCACTTAATAGTCCAATCCTAATCAACTTGCAGATAATGGTTTTGTAAATGGCATATTCTGATATAGAAATCAGATTAAAACAACCGATTAAGAGAGCTGTGATTTCTCAACGCATCCATTTGCATACCACGATTGCCAAATTCATAGATCAGTGTGGTGCTGTAAACATTTCTTATACATTTTGACATAGTAGTATCACGGCATTGTTGCAAATTCCCATTCCACCAAATCTAAAGGAGGTATATTGGATTGAGATCTGGTGACTGTAGGGGCTATTTGAGTACAGCCAATAAAGTCCAGTTTTTAAGAATCAACCAGTTTTCAAGAATCTGTCGCTGCTGCTGCATGTTGTTTATGATCATATACCGTATATCATGATAAATGTTGTGTATCGTCAAAATACCTTAAAATGCTGTGCTTCCAGCATGACAGTGCCTCACGCCACAAAGTAAAAGTTATCTGTCGCAGGTTTTATGAATGTGACAGCATTCTGTATTGTTGCTTTCCCACTCAGCGGATCTGATTTTAGTAGAATACCTTTAGGATGTGCTATAAAGGGAGACTCCCTGCATGAAAGTATACCCAAAAATCTGCAAGAACTGTGTGATGTCAATATGAAGCGAAAGCTCAAAACACGATTCCAATAGCTTTTGGAATCCATGCCTCAAAGTTTTGAAGCTATTGTGGGAGCTACCATGGGGTGTGTTATTATACTGTTTCTACCAGTGTTGTCAAAAATAAAGATAATATATAGAGATAAATTAATATATATTGAAATATCAAACATTAGATGCACTTTTGTTTGACCCATTCAGGCTTCCTTAGTGCATGGAACACATTTTTCTGTGTAAGACTTTTTTTTTTTGGTTTAGAAGTACAGGGCGGACTGCTGGCAAACTGGCTTGTTTCGTAGGTGGAAACCTATTAAAGCAGAATATTGAGAATGACCTACAGTGCATCCGGAAAGTATTCACAGCGCTTCACTTTTTCAACATTTTGTTACGTTACAGCCTTATTCCAAATTGT
>JAUZSU010201335.1:0-11612 GCA_034780255.1 Parotocinclus maculicauda
TTAATCGAACCAGCTGTTTATTAGGTCCAAAACAAGCGCGGCCCGATGTGGTCCCATTAACCGGAATCGACTGTATCCCCTAATTGTAAGTAGTATAAATGACCTGATACATGAAAAAGCCTACATAATTGTTACAGGGCCAGTCATTTGTATTTTATGACTTTGTGTACTATTTAAGTCTAAACCCAGTATAGTTTTATGATAGCTTAACCAGAATGCACAGAAAGATAGAGATAGTGCTGCATTTGCAAGCTATGTAGAGTAAATTCTGCTCAAAACTAAAAATATGCTTTTTATGACCAAAACCCACAATTGCAAAGAAGCACACCTTCATTTATGTGCAGAAAGGAAAAGCCCAGTGTTGAGGCACACTGTGGAAAAACAGAGCAGGCCATAACATGTTGAAGAATTTACCTACACATTACTACACACAGGCACACCTGCACTGTACTCTTCTATTTAATCCCCTGTCCGCTTCCTGCACTTCTCATTCACTGTAATCATGGTTTATGCTGTAATGACATGTCACAAGAAAAGAGCTGCAATCCATTGAGAAGCACAAAGAAAACTTACCAAAACAGTGTCCTCTTGTGAAACATCTGAAAAAAGGACTAAATTCACCCCAGGGTTTTCTTTTCTGTGCTGACCAGTTGTTATAACACCATTTGACCCCAAATAATTATTTTTTTTTAAAGGAGTAACACCTTCTGTGTGGTATGTAGATCAAATATGCTTGCACAGCATGAAGGTCATATTTCAAACTGAGATGTTCTGAGTACTTTATTTAAAACAGCAATTGAGGAAGCATGGTGAGTCAACTTAAACAAGGGCTGTTTATATCTGTTTATACCAAATCATATTCACTATTCAGACACTGTACCGAAGAGTATGATTTGGTAACAGGAAACTGTTAGCCAGAGGGCTTTTACTGAAAGCTAGGTAATTTATCTAATATTAATTGACAAATTGTGTATTTGGTTACTAGTTAGTAAATTAAAGGATATAATTTGAATTTTGATTTTTATTCTGAAATCCCACTTGTGTCCACCACATGTACATGCAACATAACTTTATTCGTAATAATTTTCAAACACTGGCATTATGTGAAACCATAAAATTAACTATAAGGTCTACACAATATGATTAATATGCTAGTTCAATACACCACACCATATGATATCTTTAGGCGAGGCAACCAGGTTAGATGGATCAGTCCAGTGAGGGTGTGTGTCTGAACAGTATCAATGATTCTGTTTGTTGACCTCATCTTTCTTAAATAATTAAAATATTGAACAGCACCTGTAAGGTAAAATGAGGGTTTATTTGAAGTTGCTACATCTTCACCCCTTTATACACAGCGGTCTGAGTCGTCCTCAGTCAGGTAACATCTGCAGTATCTGAATTGTGTAAGGGTGCCATTTAAAAATCACTTTTTCAACATGAGAACAAATAAAGAAATGTTAACATGAAGCTCATCATTCCTTTTTTTCTTTTTTTTCCCCCAAATTCTCCACCAGTTTGATGTTTTCCTACAGGTCACAAAAACTAAAGTTCAACCCAAACTGGTGGGATTCAAGATGGGCACCATTTCCTTATTTTTGAGTGGTTAGCCTGAAAGAGGAACAGGGGATGTTGCCTACTTCACTGGCTGTGGAGACATCAACTGGTAAAGCTTTGTGAGGGTGCCTGAACTCACTGGTCATATGTCCACCACCGCCAACCTGAAGGGTAGAAACCTGTGTCTCCACAGGCAGGCTCAGATTGCTGGTTCAGATTGAGGCCAACATCCAGAAAGTTCCCATTGGTACCAGAGTCAATTAGGGCTGGAACCTGGTTTCTTAAACAGTATGGAGGACAGAAAGCATGAATGAGTAGGTAGGAACTATCAAGGAGGATACACTCAACCAAAATGGAAAAAGACACCCTAGCAGCATGATTGCAAAACAAAAAATAAATTAAATCAGGACAAGTACAACAGGGAAACCTGGAGAAGCTGGATGCCATGGTGCTTGTGTTGGACCACCCGGACCTGGGTTGCCTGCTGAATAAGTCTCTGGAGAGCTGGGATGAGTGAAACAGTAGCCTGCTGCTGGGACCGGAGCGCAGCAACTGACTGCGAGTTCAACGCTATTTGCTACTGCTGCTCTTGACCCATCAGCTGACCATGTGCAGTGATCAGGTCCATGATAGAGACAGCAAACATAGCAAGTCATTTAGGATCCTTATAAGATGAACAAAAATAGAAACACATGTATGGAACTGTTCACCAAAAACAGAGGCACAAAATGAGCAAAAAACAGTGTCATACAGTCCTAAGTTCTAAACCAGAAAGATAATATTATCACGCAGAAAGTCCACAGTATACTACAGCAAACAAAGTCAGGTGTAGGGTTTGTTAACAAAATCATCATTATAGAGCTAGGAACAGAACGCTGTGGAACAAAGTGTAAATTTGTAAGTGAATGAAAAAGATGGTGGCATTTAAATGTTCATGAAATAATAAACTGAATAAAAACTTGTGCACATGAAATATGAAACGGTTAGTAAGTGATGGGGAGGACATGGGAGTTGGAGTGTGGATGTACCAGGGACAGGATTGTGATATATACACTATATAGACAAGATTATATACACCTCATTTAAATTTTGAGCTGTACTGTTCCAGCAACACTCGTAACAGATTTATAATATAACGCATGCATTTTAGGATTCCCCATATACATGCAGTGGCTATGAAATGGGTTGTACGAACACCCCAGTGACTTTCAATATTATACCTTTATAGGTTTTTGCATCCAAAAAGTCAGTTAATCAACTTTATTCATTGCTGTCCTTAAGCACAGCCCATATATAATTTGTTTTGCCAACACTGATTAAGAACTTGTCTCACACACAACTTAAAAATTCAGTGGATTGGCAAAAAGTGGGAGTGATATTGTCTAATATCAGAAGCCAACCTCGCAGTCATGTTCCAAAATCTGGTGGATAGCCTACTAGCAAAGGCTGTTGTAGCAGAAAGGATTAATTTAAACCCCACAGTAATACCCATATTTAAATGTCCACAGTTGACAGTTTATTAACAGTTAGCTATCATGTTATTAAGAATAAGAAGTAAGAATAGATGGAGTGTTTCCATGTAGTGTTTCCATGATATGTATGAATTTTCATACTGTACATTCATGTCAGTAGAAGATGTTGAGATGTCATATTACATGTTAGTAGCCTATGAACAAATTATTATTCTACAAACAATAAATGTTTTAAAAACGCATGTGCTTTAAACTAACACAATAACAATGACACACAAATGAGAATGCTTGTTGACACCAAATTACAGGTTAATAAATAACTACTGCTCTTCCTCAACTAGCGCCTACTGGCTTTTAAGGCACATTTCAAAGTCACTAGAGTAGAAAACAGTCCAAGTACCATTAAAGTGCAAAGCCAGAGGGGGGAAGCTCGTTAAGTGAGTGGTCACAAAAGCCTGCTTGGTTGGGATTTATCTGCCCCAGCTGGGAATCCCTAGCACTCACCTTTGACCTTTCAGACCCGCTCTACCATGGGTGAAGGCTTTATCTAAAAAGTCTGTGGGAATGGCTTCCTGAGCAGCTTGGGTTAAGAAAGAGAGCAGACAAAGAGATCTTTGTACTGCCTACCTCACCAAACATTTAATGATATTCAGTTTCACTGGCTGGTACACCTTATGAATCACTGCAACTAGTAAGATCACCAAAACACATCAAACAAAATACTTAAACTGATCTAAAAATATATAGCAGTTAAAGATTTTCTGGGGAACTATCAGTCTCACATTGTAACTTTGTACACATCTTTGATCCTTAATTCTGTAAATCCATAGACAGTTATTCTTTTTACCACTAGCTCATAAGCGTCATGTGTAGAATTGTACAGTCACACCATATTCATGTACATTTCTGTTATAAATTCTCAGATTTACACTTATTTGTGGATGCAAATCACAGGATGATGAATCTGTAAACCAAGTGTTCATTAATTTAATACCTACCCATTTGCCATACCTTCCAGTGTGTTAAAGAGAATTCCACTGTCTTGTGCAGTTCCGATTCAACACATAGTATTTAACTGAATAAGGTCCTGTCCTTCTCCTTCCATTTTTTATCTTTGATACTACTAAACAAAAGCTGCTTTGTGCAAAACAAGGACTGAGTCCCTTTGCTTTTGAGGCTGTTTGAGTAACTGCCCTTTGTGCTATAGCATCTGTAAATCCTTTAGATCACTTTACCCAGGCTTATTTTTTAAGGTTTTTGCATCCGGAATAATGTTTGCTTGACTCTCTGGCAACATCTTCATTTGTCTTTTCAAATATTCAACCTACCTCAAGCATAAGCTGTAAACTAGTAAAACTGCTAAACATTTCAAATAATGTAAAGTAAACCTGTACAAGAGAGTACAAGGGAAGCCTGGCTTCCCCTGAACTAAACTACAAATACTGAAAAATTTGAAGGAATTATAAACAATGTATACTTTTTTCACAATGACTGCTTTACTAGTATTAGTTTTACTAGTATTAGTTTCAGCCGGATCAAGTAGACATTGTGGTATGATTTTATGATGCAAAATGGTGATCCAAAAATCATTTTTAGTCTAAAATTATATATAGAATTTATTATTTAAATAATAAAAATCTAACAGTTATTAATACATTGAGCTGGATGTCTTGCACAATAGTGTTTAGTAAAAAATAAATAAAAAGGAATAGGTGAATAACACGCTTTCGCAACAGTAGATGACAGAACAACCACCCAGTCCTACAGAGCTACATTATAACCCATATAACAGCTGTCGAACTTGCTAAGCTGATGATGTACATGTAAGAACAGAGAACATCACCTGAAGGCTTGTTCTTATCACAGCAGACAGCACAGCACAGCAGACACATGTGACATGCCATGTAAATAAAAAGCTGACAAAGTCTTAAACTGTTGCATCTGGCTTTTACAGTATGTAACATGTTTTACATTGCTCTATACTGTATGCATAATGTACAAGCTTGAAAACTATTATTTTTTTTCTTGTTAACTTGCTTTAGAGCTAACGATAATAGTTACATTCAGTCATTAGCAAGTAACCAGATATAGCAAATATACCAGCAGTTCCCCAAGTTGTTCCCAACTCATCTTAGCTTTGGTTACCATGGCAGTGATGTTTCTGTTGGTTGTTTCCCCACTAGTAATGATTTACAGAAATTCTGAATGTATTTCTCCCATGAATTAGTGTCCTTACATCAACTTAGGTGTTACAATGATATAGCATACATGTGGCATATTTTGATGTTTCCAGTTACTATTAATTAAATCACTTAGGATAAACTGATCTCAAATACTACTAATAATAATACCACTCTTGCAAATGAAAGTTACTACCAGTACACACTAAGCAATTCTAATGGTTTAATGGGTTAAGGAAACCTTTAAATGTACTTTTGCTATGTATTTTACACATGCCATACATAATATAATAATACATGTAATACTACTTGTAATGTATAAATACTACATGTACATGCAATAAAACTTGTATGGAAACCAACCATAAAAAGCATGATGCTTGCACATTTATCATACCACAGAGGTGCTTGAATGTTTGAGAACCCAATATAAAGTTATATATTTCTGCATAAATATAACCTAAATCATCATCACATGTTCACACGAGTCTTGAACGTAGGCAAAGGGAGACAAATGAAACAAAGGAGACATAATGTTCAAGAGTCCATCATCAGGAGAACATCGAACATCAATGGTGTTCATAGCAGTTCGCAATTAACCACTTCTCTCCAAACAGAATATTACTGCTTATCTGCTTTTGCTCAATATATAGACTAAACTATAAATGGTGACATAGCGGCTCAGTAACAGTGAAATGCTGTAAATACATACTGTATATTAGGCAAAACAATACATTTTACATCACTTTTCTGGAAAAATACATTACTCCATTGTTACATATTCTTGCATTTCAACTAAAATATTCTGTCATATACTGTAGCGCTAATGACTCCTATATGTTGTGTCATCTTGTGCGCTACCATGCTTGTGTTACAAATGGGTCAAAAAAGTCAGTTACTTAGTGCCCATCACTGTTAAATGTATTACACATATTTAGCTCATAACAGAAATACTTTACCATAACCTTTTACAGTGCAGAAGGTTATTGAAAAAAACATTTTTTGGCTGGGTAAGACCAACACAGAACCTTTGTCTTTAAATGAGAAGCGTTATGTCTGTGAAATCAGAGAACACTGCATTTCAACATAAGAACTATGTCTCATTTGTGAAATATGGTGGTGGTAGTATTATGGTCTGGGACAATTTTGTTGCATCTGGACCAGGCCAGCTTGCCATCTTTGATAAAACAATGATTTCTGAATTACATCAGCAATTCTAAAGGACAATGTCAGGATATTTCTATGTTGCCTGGAACTTAATGCAACGTGGGCCATGCCCATACAATGACCTTAATCACATAAGCTGTTCTACCAAAGAATAGGTAAGAAAGAATTGTTGGTTTGTTTGTTTATTTGGCTTCTTTAACATTGCATCATTGGCCATCTCACATACAATGTTATATCTACACACAAGGTTATACCAGAACTAGTTAGATACACACAATGACAATTTTAGAGCAATCAATTAACCTAATACGCATGTCTTTGGACTGTGGGAGGAAACCAGAGTATCTGGAATAAACCCATGCAGACACGGGGTGGACACAGAAAGTGCCCAGGCAGCCCCACCCAGGACCCAGATTGATGCCAGGACCTTTTTGCTGTGAGGTGGTGGTGCTACCCACTAGGGGTGTAACGGATCACAAATCTCAAGTGCCAGCTCGTTTCATGTTTTTTTTTTTATCACGGATCAGATAATTTTTCGGATCAGCATAAAAAAAAAAAGACACGACTTTGTTTTTAAGAGTAAAGATCTGGCACAAGCTTCGTACTGAAGAGTACCCTTTACACCACTACTACCCACCTAGCCACCGTGCCGCACTTAAGGAAGAATAAAATCCCTCTGAAACAATGTGCAGCAACTTATCAACAGTTATTGGAAATGTTCAGTGGCAGTTATTGCTGCACAAACAGTTTATGCCAGACAATGAAATTAAAGGTTTACATACTTTGCCACATTGCCCCTTCAATAACATTGGGCCCTTTGGAAGACATATTGATAATATTACTGTTATCTTTTAGCAGACAGTATACAGCTCTGGAAAACATAAGAGACCACTACAAAGTTTTCTTAAAATCAGCTGCTCTACATGTATGACAGCTATTCCATTCTAGTGTCAGTTGAATTCCAATAATTATCACCCTACACAGGGTATAATTCAAAGACACCCCTGAAAATCTAAGCTAACTAGTCCATTAGCTGAAATGACAGCAACTTAAAATGGTATTTTGTATGGCCTCCACGTATCCATGCCATCATTTTGTAGGGCTCTGGCAATGCTCATGTTGTTCCTCCTTGAACAAAGGATCAGAAGTTTTGCTGACTGGCTAAGGACCTTCTATAACATTGTCCATCTCACCTAAGGTAACTATCTCCTGGAATCTAATTTCATACACTTATGACTGTGCTAAGAGACACAGCAAACCATCTGGCAATGGAATGTACTGATGGAATGATGGATGTGCCATCCTGCAGGAGTTGGACTACCTGGACAAACTCTTTTGGTTCAAGGTACCGCACCATGACCTGACCCTAGGCAACTGCAAAACTAAAAATCAGCCAGAAAGATGAGTAGGGACAAAAAGTCAATGCCCTTAACCTATAAAACCATTTCTTTAACACCAAATTAGCTGAAACTGATTAACAGATCCCCTGCTACGTAACTGATGTGATCAATATCTCAGAAGTTAAATTGAGTTAATGCTAAACTCAGATTAAAAAGTGTTCCTGTAAAAATACAATAAAAAAATAAAAAAACTTGAGGTGTGAATCCTGCAGGGAACCCCTGCTCACGCCAACACTTGTCCCGACCCATTTGAAGTGTTTCAGCATGACAATGTCCAGAAAAACAGCCATGGCAACTAAGGAGTGGCGCCGTAAGAAGCATTTCAAGTTCCTGAAGTGACCTAGCCAGTCTCCAGACCTAAACTCAATCAAAAATCTTTGGAAGGAGCTGAAACACAATGTTGCCCAGTGACAGCCCTAAAACCTGACGTATCTGGAGAAGATCTGTATGAAAGAGTGGGTAAAATCCCTGCTGCAGTGTATGCAAACTTGGACAAGAACTACAGGAAATATCTGACTTCTGTAACTGCAAACATTGGTTTGTACCAAATATTAATTTATGTTTTTCTATTGTATCAAATACTTATTTTTCAAGCAATAAAATGCAAATTAACTATTTAAAAATCATATAATGTATGATAAAATGTCTGGGGCATCCAGAGCATGTTTACCGTGTGTGTGTGTGTGTGTGTGTGTGTGTGTGTGTGCCTTCATAGAACCACTGCTCCCAACACCATATAACAGCTAGGTCAGAACGGTCTAGATGGTGGCCAATTTGTCCTGCTTCTCTCAGTCCATTGATGTGCCTTTGAGTGCATCATAGAGGCATGTCTAGCAGTCAATAATCTCCTAAATTGAGGCTCAGTGTCTAATCAAACCACACCTGTAATCATATAAATATCTGCCTGCGACAACTCTATGCCAAGTTTTGCAGCAAACATATATATATATATATAAAGGATGTATTATGACCTTGTTGCCTACATACTGGGAACCGCTGATTTGGCATAAAGAAATGCTCTGCAGCATGCAGCAAAAACAATATTAATTAAGTTAATTCTTGAAGCCTGCATTTTCAGCCCTGCTCCTTCCACCCTTCTCCGAATACCCTTTCATTTAATCAGGCTTGTCATCCAGCCAAAAAATGGTCCTTGGCCAAAGAACTACTGCTGAGTCAAATCTGGAGAGTGACTTTAATTTAAATCCTAATGTACATATCCTCTGAGCTCAAGAGATCAGGTGAGGACACAAAGGCTATCCTACTGCTCAGTTTTGCATGCTAGTAGAAATGTATTAACAATTTTGAGGAATATGGAATAGATGTACACTATTTACAAAAATTAGGGAATAATTCATTAGGGGATATTTCTAAATGATTTTTTGTGAGCAGTATATATTTTGTTTTCATGTTACAGGAAAGTAACCATGGTTACCCATTCATATAACAATTTTATTGCTCATAGCTCAGATGATATAGTATTGATTTTTCTTTTGATTCATTTATTTATCAAATTCATGTTGACTCAAAGGGGGAAACCCATCCTCCTTGGGTGGCTTAGATGAGAAGGTAGATGTTTAAGTTTGTATTCATAGTAAAACTAAGTACAGTGAAGGAAATAATTACTTGATCCCTTGCTGATTTTGTGAGTTTGCCCACTTACAAAGATATGAAAAGTCTATCATTTTAAGGGTATGTTTATTTTAACAGTATGATTTAGAATATCTAAAAGAAAATCCAGAAAATTACATTGTCTAAAATATATACATTTATTTGCATTTTGCAGAGAGAAATAAGTATTTGATCTCCTAGCAAACATTAAGGGTTTTGGCTCCTACAGAGCAGTTACACGCTCCTAATAAACTCGTTACCTGCATTAGAGACAGCTTTCTTAATTTGTCACCTATATAAAAGACACCTGCCCACAGACTCAATTAATCAGTCAGACTCAATCTGTTGAACACGGGCAAGACCAAAGAGCTTTCTAAGGATGTCAGTGACAAGATCATAGACCTGCACAAGGCTGGAATGGGCTACAAAACCATAAGTAAGATGCTGAGTGAGAAGGAGATTGTTGGTGCCATTGTAAGAAAATGAAAGAAATACAAAATGACTGTCAATTGACCTGAGGCTCCATGTAAAATCTCACCTCGTGGGGTATCCTTGATCATGAGAAAGGTGAGAAATAGGCCTAAAAGTACATGGGAAGAAATTGTTAATGATGTTAACGCAGCTGAGACCACAGTCACCAAGAAAACTATTGGTAACACATTAAAACATTAAGCAGGACATTAAAATGGGTCAGAATGACAATGACCTAAAACTTAGAGCCAAGGCAACAAAGGAGTGGTTCAAAAAGAAGCACATTAAGGTCGAGTGACCTAGCCAGTCTCCAGACCTTAATCCCATAAAAAACTTATCAAAATCTTAATGATTTAGAGAGGAGTAAACCAAAATTCCTCCTGACATGTGCACAAACCTCATCATCAACAAAAAAATGTCTGACTGCTGTGCTTGACAACAAGGGTTCTGCCTTGTTTGCTAGAGGGATCAAATACTTATTTCTCTCTGCAAAATGCAATTAAATTTATATATTTTATATACAATATAGATTTCTTTTAGATGTCATATCTCTCACTGTTAAAATAAACCCACCCTTAAAACTATAGACTTTGTAACTGGGCAAACTTACAAAATCAGCAAGGGATCAAATAATTATTTCTTCCACTGTAAATAATAACAGATACATAAATTAATGTAAAAAATATAAAAATCTATAAACATATAAAATAATATTAAAAAAATGCTTATCGACAACTATTCATATTTTTTACATTATATTACTTATCTCTTTAAATATTATGTACAAAAAGTATTGTTACAAAAAGTATTACAAAAAATATTGTTTACTTAGGAAGCGTACATTTTTAGAATGAGTCTTTATGCTTCAAAATTGATTTGTATTTCTTGTTGACTGGGTAAAGGTATTAATAATTTTTGTGTGGCCACTTAGAAATTACTTTACTAGTTAATATTTGTGCTGTGATTATATTTTTTATTTCACATAATGCTGCCTTCTTATCTCTAAGTCTATACATAGCCTGACACAAACCTTTTCCTTCTGCCTAAACATGCACAGATCTAGACAAATAAAAGAATCAGATTAACAAATAATTAGATCTTTGATCTAAAATCCATCTCTGTACTGGACTCATTGAAATCTGAAAATTGTCTTCCAGTGTAAGGTAATGTTAGTGCAAATAATGTGAACTGGTAATAATTATATAATAATATGAACAGTGAATAATTATATAATCATTTATTAATTATCTGAGTAAAGTGATAGTAGAGTATCTTAGTACACTTACCATTTTAAATACATGAACAAATTGAGGGAGCTTTGCTAACCTTACAGTCAGCTGAAAGCGCTTATTTGTAAATGTATATTAAATTCATGAGGTCAAAATTTTTTTTTGCTTGGCTGAGGTATCCCTACTGAAGATGTTTTTTGGAAATTCACGATTAATTCAGGGAATTTAAATGTATGTTTTCCCCCTGTGTAACACTTTAGTCCCTTGAGAAATCCTATGACAGATGGTCTGTGTGCCTTGTCACATTATTCTGTTACTTCTCAGCCCTCTCTCTCCGTTTTCTCACACTTTGTTACAAGCAACAATAACACAATAACAAAGTACAATATACTTCACATAAATGTATTGCAAATTCAATGCAATAGCTTTAATTAATCTCACAGTAAAATTTATATATATATATATTTATATATATATATATATATATATATATATATATATAAGATAATTTTTGTACAAATATTGTCA
>JAUZSU010201346.1:0-11612 GCA_034780255.1 Parotocinclus maculicauda
CTGTCATCCCGTCCCTCGCTCTCTCTCAGTCTCTCTCTGGGCGCTCCCGGTCCCATCCGGTCGCTTACTCCTTCAGTTCACCTACCCTCTGCCACTACCTGCTCTATTTAGCGTCTCCTGTTCCCTGTTATATATATATATACACACTCTGTAAACAACCAGTATTTACTACTTGCATGTCCTTACAACTTTAAATGGTGTTTTTTACGTCTAAAAGGAATTATGAAAATATAAAAAGTATAAAAAATGCTTTCTGCACAGCTGCAGCACACAAAAACCTAAGCTAAAGGTGTTCATTACTCACTGTTTAATAAAAACAAACGTGAATGATGATTCAGTCGATGTCACATTTCACTGTCCTGTTCGTTATGTGCTGCTCCCTGTTATTTTTTTTCCACAGAAGCAGGATATGAAAAGAAAAAGCTTCTCAGCTCTGCATATTAGGATGGGTCTGTAATCGAGTTAAGGCCACCATCGCTGAAATCTGATAGAGCCTCCAATCAGTCCTCGCTCTCCTCCGGTAACCCACAGCAAGGCCGTTTCAGTCAGAGGTGTAGTAATATCCTGCAAACACACAGGCTTATGCTCAGTAGGTTTCTCACTGGATCTTATAAAAGAGTCGGGATTTCATAATGAGAAAAAAAACAAGGAAACAGCATAATATTAATGTAATATAAAGGACGCAGTTAGACTGACTGAATGAAAACACATTTATAAGGTAACACGTTTAAGTGTCTTTATGATGTTGCTTCATATATTATTGAATTGATCGTTAGATGTGTTCCAAGGGTAATTAGGCCATCTAGCAATGATGGTCGTCCCCAAATTACAGCTAAATAGTGGAGAGTCCGCATTTAGCCATTATTACCCAAAGCCCTGAATTTCTCTCCCTGAGAAGCTGTGTTCATTGTTGTGCAAAAATCTCAGGCCACTGGTATATAAGCTATAGAGTGGAACCTTTTTTTGTCATTAATCCATTCAAAAGTGGCTAACGGAAACCGAAATGAATGATAACTGAAACCATAGAAATAATGTAAATCCAATTAATCTGTTCCAGACATGCCAAAACGTTTACAAAAATTTTTTTTATACAGAATAAGTATAGTTTTACAAAGAGAAAACAAGAAGAAATAAATACAAACACAGTTCCACAGTAATCACTCCCTTCTATTTGACACTCGCAAAAACACGGAAAAAACAAGGAAAATGTTTGGGATGAACAGGGAGGGGTGATGCTCAGACGAACACGAGTTGTAACGCTCGGAGTAGTCCCCTCTTTAGGGTTTTTACCCGAACTCAGACAGCAGTGAGCTTTAGCAGGTGAAACTGGTGGAGACTCGTACTCACGGTTATCTGATACTTCACTACTCAATTTATTTACTACATATAATGACCAAAATAAACTTACTCTTAGAGCTTTTCTACACGTTCATACGTGAACTTAAGAACCAAAGCTCAGAGGTGAAAAATAAACAGGATAAATAAAGTAAACGAGCTGGATTCAGTAATCCTGTCTTATCTAATTCAGCATAACACTCTCTGTTAGTACACAGTGCACCAATGAGCCTGCACACTCCAGTTCTCCTGCTCTTAAAGAGACAGTACATATATTACTGACCGTTACAGTGGGTGAGTGACCAACACATGGGTGGCAAAATTTTGCCGAAATCCATGATAATCGAATTGTATGATAACCAAAATTGCACTGTATTGTTCTTTTAGCAGTGGTATAATGGCCATTTGTAAGTATTTGTCTGTCTAGTTATTGGAATACAACCAGAAAATACAAGAAATTCAAATGCTGTGTGAAGCTACTTAAAGAAATCAGAAAACAGTTTGGATTGACGAATTTTTGGGTTTGTCATTTTTTGGAAGTGTTATATAGGGTCATTATAGCATTTCTAAAACAACAAATATAATGGTGACCTAAGACTTTTGCACAGTACTGTATATGTAAATTTCGTATGTGGTATTTACTCACTAAGCATTAAACCTAATGCTTAGGTGTCTTATCATTTGTGTTACTGCCGATTTTATTTTTAATTTCCTATTTTCCTTTGAATAGCTTTGTTTGTTACTTAAATGTATTTTAAGATACAAGCCAGGCCTCCTAAAGACTCTTGTTGTGTAAGATCACAATGCTCTCAAATCTGACACCCTGTGGGTGTAACACTATTCCCAAAGAGGTATCTGCCTCTGAGGCTTAAGGTTTCCTTCACAAGTGATGGTTTGTACATGAGTCAGGCCATGCTAATGTTTCCCAAAGCAGCCGTAAACGTCCATTTGGATATGGCATATGTGGTAACATACAATATGTGGGATTGTGGTGGCTTAGATTGATTCAATCAATGACATGTAAAAAAATATATAAGGTAAATATGGTCAGAAAACACCTGCTAATATTGGAGAAACGGCTGATGGCCCAGGTTGAACCTCTAAAGTTCAAAAAACTGGAATGGACTACGTTCTAGGACTAATGTATGTGGCTCTAGCTAGACTGTCAGGTTGGACTATAGGACTGGACCATAAGACTTGACTTTATTTCTGAAGTGTAAGACTGATCCCTCATGGGACACATACAGACACAGAGGGACACTTTGAAGTCACCAGTTAACCTTAGGCATGGCATTAAAAGGGGAGTGGGAATGGGTGGAACATGCAAACTCTACACAGGCAGCATACAGGCTGGGAATGGAGCCAGAATACTTTGGAGCTGTGAGGCAATACTACCATTCCACCTTATTATCATTATTGTTTTTATTATTAATATTATTAGTAGTAGTAAATGGAGTATATATTATGCTTTAATTGGTATTTAATTGGTTTTATTGCTATTTTTAAAGTATTATTAATATAGTGGTACCTGCTTAAGGATGGCTGTTCCAAGTCTAAATTGTATTCACTTTAGGCACACCCTGAACCCTCAGGGTCATACATGTGCAGGTTTTACAAGTGCTCAAAGTTTTTTAGGGGGGCAAACAATTTCTAATGGGTCAAATAAAGAAGTGAATTTTGCACTGTAATGCTATTGTAAGTTGTAGTGGCATTATTATTATTATTATTATTATTATTATTATTATTATTATTATTATTACATTGTATTGCAGTCTGATTACATTACCCCTTTTAAAAAATCAACCAGTTTGATTTTCACCTATTTTATTATATAGTGCTAAGTGCCTAGACACTTCAGTATGATGGCATCATATCTTTCGTCTCTATTCAAAGATTGATGCATCCATGAAATTGTAATAGTTTCATAGTACCCAGGAAAAAAAAGGATTTTAACTATTTAACCCAGATACTATGTACAAATAGACAGTCTAGTTGGGGTTCATTTTATCTGACACTTCTGATATCCTTTAATAATTGACTTGTGATAACTGTGATAGACCCCTGGGGATTTGTGATAGAAGGATGTTGAATTAAGGCGCTGTTTCTGTCCCTGGTCATATTGAACGGACAGCAGCAGCCGGCGTTGCGTAATAGTTCTGTGGAACTTGAATGCTACGATTACTTTTCTGATTCGAGTACAACATTTACAGCAGAGAAGTCCCACAGCCATCATGAAGTGTTGGATCTCTTAATCCTGTAATCTCCTGCTGTTTCTCTTCTACACTCTCCATCTAGCTCTCATTCACAGCTGCCTGTCGCACGATCTCCGTCTATCTCCACTTACTACGCATCACTACAGATTTCCAGACTGCATTTGATTGGTCTTGTGGGCGAAAGGAGATTAGGAGGCGGTCCCTCATCAGCTGGAAGGAACACGCGAAAGAGGAATGTAGTGGAGGAGAGACACGGGAGATATAGCGATGCTGTCTCTTTAAGAGTATTTTTAGTCTGGCAGTTAGTGGTCAGTGGTGGGGAAAAATTGGTGGCGGTAGTGCAGTAGGAGCCTGTGAACATAGCGATGAAGACAGATCTACAGTGATGGGGAAAAAACAGCTTCATGGCAGAATTCATTCCTTAAGGCTTTGTAGCTCATAGGACCTTTAGAGTCTCCCACTCATCTGAGCCTGTATGGAGGTAAGTGGCTCATATACCGAAAATGGTTTGCCAATGTCACTTTGCATTTTGAGTTGTGTAGTTTGTAAGTTTAAGGAAAGATTGCTATCAGATATAGCCCTGCTAAACTATTTTGTATACATGCATTGTTGCTGGATGAAAAGCTGAGCCTTTTTGCCTCTCCAGGGCAGACATGTAAATTTAATGAAACTGGCAAACAGTGGATGATCAGATTACTAGATTGATTACATGACCCTGTGCTGTACTCCACACTGTTGAACTGTGTTGGTTTATATACTGCATAACAGTTTAGGAGTGGAGTGAGAGAAAGAGCATATTTACATTCCTTTTATGTTATGTGTATTGGTTGAGATTATTGGGTGTTTATAAGTAGACAACAATATGTTTACTCCATGTGGCTATTGGAAGGGGCGTACCGTTCAATACAGTTCCATATGTTGCACTGATATTTCACGGTGTGCTGAGAAAGGATTTTTTTCGAGCTAGTAAATGACTAAAGGTTTATGCATGCTTGATGAAACACTGTGGGGACCAGTGGAGCGGTAAAGCTTTTAGACAGGCGTGAGGACATGGCCCTACAGCTCCTTACATAACCACTACAATATGCATGAAATTAAATAATTATTTGCAAACCTTTTCCACATGGCAATAAATAAGGATTTGTATTTGATAGCTGGGTGCTCTGTACAGTTCTCAATGTCATTTGACATTATTAGTTTCTTAAGTAAAAAGAAACTAATAACGCCTACAAATTGAGACTGTTCAGCTTTTATTTGTGGGCCTATAAATGTCTCATGACACAAATTGGCAATTGGCAGTGCTGAAATGGATACACTTAAATATTGTCACGTCACAAATATTGTCATAAATGTTTTTCCACTATAAACAAAGGTCAGAACCCTTCATGCTGTGATCTTTTATGTGATGCATTATGGATTTGATCAGTGCATCAAGCTCGCAGGAAAAACATTGAATGGCCACATCAATCTAGGCAGTTGACTCTTTCAGACAGTATAGCTTCTTACAGTTGATGTAGATTAGATGGGGTACCTGACAGGAAGTGTTCACAGATTCATTTTGCTTGCACCAAAGTCCAATCCTCTTATCAGCATGGTGCAACAGAAAATTCGTTTCAGTAAGAGGTGATTATTTGTGTGCGTGTTCTTTTCTAGACTCTGTTTCCCCGGGACAAAAATGACACTTAAACAGGTTATCTGCCGTTGTAGCCAATCTGTGCTAAGTACTGATGACTTGTGCATTCAGGAACATTAGTAAGAGCACCAGCATTGCATTCGGCTGCAATTTGTTTGACTGTGTAACTCTTGTTTGTCAGAATAATTCTTGTCATCCTCTTTAGACCCCTTTCAGACAAGTTGTTTACATGCACATGATTCCCTTTGCTGGATGTTTATCCTCAACCACGCCATTTTCAGTTTACCCCCGAGGCCATTGCATTTGGTAGTTCTTGAAATACTGTGCCTTTCTAGCATAGAACTGATTCCTATGTTTAGTTTGAGGTTGGTCAGATTAGATTGTGGATTTACTCTGAAACTGATCTCACTTGATTTTGTACATCACTCTGGGGTGACATGTCTCCAGGGCAGGTGTCTCTACTCAAGTAAGGTCACTTAGTGTACGTATGTGTAACATTTGGTGCAGACAAAGACCTTATAGAGAACCTTGGATTTAAAATACATAAACAAAACTCATTTGCTTTGATCAAACTGTATCTCACATTTTACTTGAAATTCAGGTAACCCAATTAAAATGCTTATCTTTTACACACACATATTAAAAAGAATTGGTTCATTGCAAAAGTTAATGATGCTTCAAATAGTTAACAAAGGCAGATGGCAAAATTGTTGTAGCTATGATGAAAAATCAATTAAAAAGCCTGAAGCCAAATACAGATAATACAAGGTAAAAACATATATAAAAACATATATAAAATCCTATCAGGATACTCACCAGTATTTATAATTCGCTTGTTTTCTCGTCCTGTGATGAAAATGCTTGTCCAACAAGGTGTTTTGTTTGCAGGTCTTTCTCACAGAAACAAATGTCTCTTCTAGCCAAGTCTGCTCCCAAGTTTTATTGAGTTTTACATGGTTATATTTATTCTTGCATGAGAGTTCTCAGCCACCTAACATTCAATGTAATAGGACCTGGAATAGACCAATATGCATTCAACCATTGCTTTTATTGTTCCATAGGTTATAGGCACACTGAACTACCTATTGAGGTTTATTTAGTGATGCAGTGATTATAGCTGTGCTTCACACCTTTAAAGACCCGGGTTTGAGTCCTAATCTGGCCACCGTCTTAAAAGAGTGTGCCTGTGTCTTTGTGGAATGTCTTAGTTTTCCTTCTACTTTCCAAAGACATGCATTATATAAATTGTTTCTAACATGCCCCAGCGCAAGTGACTATGTGTCATGCCATACCGGCACCCTGGCCAGGATTGATTACTGATTTGCTCCCCGTGCTGCTGGTTAGACCACAACACTGTTGCAAAACGTTGGTGTATTAAAATCTTTTATTTTAATTAAGTATTCATTTGTCACTCTGTTTTTTTTCTTATTAAACATTTTACACAACATTCTCTTTATACTTGTTGTTGTGTGTTCAACAACTGGCCATCTAATGTATTCTACATTTGTCCAGATGCACAATCTATTAGGGCCAAAAGTGAAGGTCATTAACATGTACAATCCAGTGTTTAATTGTCAAGAAATTGCACATTCCCGAGCACACAAATCAAGTACTTATATGCGATGTATGTACGTAAAATGATGTGAAAGTGTGCTCTGTTCAGAATTATTTGCACTTAGATGCCAATTGCCATTACAAGTAGGATATTTGCTTTTTCTAAATGTCAGGAACATGACCAAGCTTCCACGGGCCTGCTGCCAGACTCTGATTCAGAGTCTAAATAGAGAGAATCAGTACTATTTTAGTTATGGGTAGTTATATCAGTGACATTAGTCTGCATGGAAAGGCGGCAGCAGATCAGAAATAGTAAAAGCAAGTATTAGAACTGGATTCATATTTTTCAGACTTTCTACATAAACACACCCACACCCACATACATGCAGAGAGAAAGCAAGTGATTCCAGCTTCCTGCTGTTCACACAACCCCACGCGTGACGCAACAAATGACCATCATAGCCCACAACCACCCTCAGAACATGACACACATGCCAAGTAGGAGTAGAGAGAGTGGGGATTTCAGATCCTGCACGACTCACGTCCTCCGCAGCATGATCATTCTGCACATTTTAACTCTCATATCGGCTGTGGAAAGCTGCCACGTTTATGCTCTATCTCTTAATGGATTTAGACTCATTGTGAAACAGTGTAGCTTCTTCAGTTATGTTCAGACTGCATGTTAAATGTCTGACTTTCTCTTACCAGACCAGGGCAACATTTTAAATTTACAAGTTAAAATTGGTGGACATTAAAGTACAGGTCAGTCATGGTTTGAAATTGGCATAGCATTATGTTTTACAAGTGTATATTGCTTAATAAGCTGTTAAAAAAGTACAAAATGTTAAGTACAAACCTGTCCTCTGTTTTTTTTTTCATTCACAGACTCATTGCCATGCAGTGTTATACCTCATAGCAAATTGTAAAATGTTTTGATCATGAAGTCTTTATATTTAAATGGATCAATTACAAAGTATGGTCATTTACCATAGTAATGGCAAAAGGTATATAAAGTAAAGCTCTTTGTTAATGCTCTGAGCAGCCTGACACAAGAACAACTTTTATAATGGTTACCCACTTAGCAACCATAGAATATATAATAGCATTTTTTGAATTTTAATGAGGCCAGACCATTTTCATTGCTTGTTCCTCGGATGTTAATACTTAAGATTCTACTGAGAAGGGAGGAAAAAAATTAATAAATATTTATTTTTCAGCACTTTTAAATTTCTCGAGGACTATGTGGATTCAATACAAGGAAGGAGGAAGAAATAAAAATATCCGGGGTTTTTTTGTATTCTTTAAACATGATCGTCGGCGGATCCGCGAAACAGGCAATAAAAAAAGTCTGGCCTGAGTGTCAATAAAGTTTGAACAATTTACACAGTTAGCATTAAAATGGTGGAAGGAGTAACAGCAAAACACCTAAGTACGCAAAAGCAAATTTTTTCAGGAGAGTAAAAAATACACTGCACAGAGATGTTAGCACACTGAGTTCTACATGTCCAGTTATTGTTGTTGTTTATTTTGTTTTATTTATTTAATTTTGCATGGTCACTCATTTATCTGGGCATGTGATTTAAAAAAAAAATAATTTCAGCACTTCAGAAATAAATCAGAAATATCTATCCCTGTGTATTAAACTGTTTTGTTTCAAATGCTGTAAAGCACTGGTATGTAACATATCCTAATATATTTATATATTATATGTAATTATATGCAAGTACAATGGCATAAATAAAAATGTGGGCAATAGAGAAATTCTGTTAATCTGTTATAGCTCATGGATATGTAGAAAATGTGTAGGAACTTGCAAAGTTATTGGTTTTCACAGTCAGCTGGGGATGGTAACCTGAGATGCAATCAGAGATGCCCAAAGTGTCCATAAAGCTCTGAAAAAGTGGAAGCCTTAAAAGTGAGAACATCCTGCAAAATTACATAGGGTTGGAACACATGTCACAATGGTTGTTTGAAATGCAGTAAGTGCCTGAGGTAGAACCTGTTGGTGTTGGAGAGGATGTTGGTGAAATCCTTGAACTTGTAGAGGTCAGTTACCATGTACAGCATGATGCGAGGAGATGGGTTTTTGGGTAGTGTAGCTGTAGGCAAGGGTCTATGTGATAGCCAGATATAGCAAATATATTTGGGACCTGTGGAAATTGTGCCCACTTCTATATCAATATCATTTATAGGACCAGTGATGCAGGTGTTTAACTGTGTAAACTATGTATGTAGACAATGTAAACTCCCTGGATATTAGGATGAAGCAGGAACTAGGACCGAGCAAGGAGGGTAAAATATGCATGGGGGTAGTTAAGTGCAGACATTCCTGGAAGTAATATGAAAACACAGTACATAAGTACACACCTCAGCCAGGAGATGTTTGGGTCTTGCAGATTAAGCTTGTTGGAGATTATGATTAAGAGGGAATGATGTGAATGACAACCAAAAGTGCTTCTATATGGTTTGAGTTAACTGTAAATTCCCGGTTTGCTAAGCTATCACTGCAAGGCTTTCAACCCCCTACTGCTTAGCTCAATGTTAATCACTTTAAAAAAGGAATCTGCTTAGTGCTGTAATACATTAATATGGGATGATTGCATTTTTACAATATAGGCCTTTCCAATTTATATATAGTATTGTACATTAATATGGAATAATAGCATTCCCAGACTACAGGCATGCAATCCGATGATTTCAAAGGCATTACACTGTTTATATAAAAATAAGATAAATTACCATTGCATAATTTCATTAATAGTGTAGCTATGTCATGAAATGTTTACAAGCTTTTAATGCTATTTGACAAGACTGAATGTGTGCTGAAAAGGACTACAGTGTTGGTCTGATTTCTGCTCCCAGTGGTTTAGCGTTTACACACTCTGTAGTACACTTGGGAAGGGTTTGGACTGTTCTTATTCAGTCTATAAGAGACTGGAAAGCTGAGAGTGCTAGCATTATTTTTGTAATCGAATGGAGGTTTTAGAAGAAAAAAGTCCTCAGAGTTTTGAAGCTGAGACGCAATATGCAGTCTGTTCTGCATTAAGCAGACAGACTACCAGCTTCTCAGTGGGAGCTTTTTTACTGTGAGGTTGTAGTGCCACCCACCAAGTCACTGCCACAGAACATTATAGTAATGAGTGGTCAGTTTGATAAGTGTTTAAGATTCTGAACTACCAGTCTCACAGGTGTGGGTTTAAATCCAAACTCTACCAAGCTCTTGCTTTCCTTATATGAGCTGCTAAAAAAAACTACCTAGATAAAACTTTCATAACTGTGGGCTTCCTCCCTTGCCCTGAAAAAAAGTGTTCCATGTGAGAATGCATCAATAGAACAAAGACAAAATAAGCACATATGGGCCATCATCATATTTTTTTAGGAAAAGCTACTGGGAATTGTGTGACTAGTAAAGGTGGGAGGAAGATTAGGTAGTCATGTTCGGGACAGAGAGAGAGCTCTGAAACAGAGATCTAAGGTTAGAAAGCAAAAATTTCTGAGTGACGAGTTGTTCAGCTGCTGGATCAAGTAATTCAAGCTGCTACTTCTACTCTCCAAGAAACTGGCCATGGGCATTGATCTCCTCTGGAACCAGACTGACTTAGACCATTTCCATCAAGATGATGCCTGCACAAAATTATCCAGACAGTGGTTAAAGTTCAGGTAACCCTAACTTTTCTACAAACATAAGTTTCTTTCTTGACATAAACAACCTACCTCTGCCATCGTATAACGTTCATTGTTTTGCTGCAATGGACATATATGACTAGCCGTATCAATTATTATTCCTTTTTAAATTTACATCATGATTCCATAATTATTAGCTATAAGGGCTTACGTGCTTAAATTTGAAGGGTCATCCTAAGGCTTTAGGGTAATAAAACAGGAATCCCAGAGGGCATGACATAGGTAAAGGTTTATTGCATTAGCCATTAACTGTAGAAAGCTGCATTAACTTTCATATAGGACCATTTCTGCCTGCTTCCAGGCAGGATCTATCATTCACCCAAAGCGTAACAAGCGTAAAATGATGATGGTGGTCTTCTCCTAGAATACAAGTGGAGGATAAGAGAAGGAGAGAGGAACGATTTGTCACACTTCATTTATGTTTAATATAATCCTGAAGGTGATTTGTGTAAGGCAGTATTTTACTGTGTACAAGTCTGGTTAAAACTTTGGTGCATTTGACCTTCAGTGTCAGAATAGCTTAGCCTATGAATCAATACTTAACATCAAGCTGTAATTGTGAAAAAAGGCACAACTATAGTATGTCCATTAATAAAGTTAATTAGTAATTAATAATAACATTTCATTAGGAGTTATTCAAGAATGCATACGGCCAGAGCATTTAAAACAAATCACATGGCAGAAACTCAGTAGTATGAAGGTAGATACGGTCAAGGAAACCTGCTGAAGTTCAAACCAAGAACAGGAAAGAAAATTGATTTAAATGACATGGTGCAAGCCAGGTCGGTTGATGCTATGTGGGCTGGTCTTGGTATTAGGGTATTTCTGCTGATCTACTGGGATTCTTTAGGGTTTACAGAGAACACAAAAAATAAGTAGTAGTTCTCTGTGTGCATTAAATCTTGAAGCAAATGGGCTACAGCAGCAGAAGACCCCACTGGGTGTCACACCTGTCAGCTAAGAACAGACAACTGAGGATGCAATTTGCACAATGTAACCAAATTAGACAACAGAAGACTGGAAAAAAAATAAAATGTCAATTTCTGCTGAAACAATAGAATAGTTGTGTCAGAATTTGTCATAAATAACATGAAGGCATGTATCCATTATGCCTTGTACAGTGCATCCAGAAAGTATTCACAGCGCTTCACTTTTTTCACATTTTGTTACGTTACAGCCTTATTCCAAATTGT
>JAUZSU010201357.1:0-23244 GCA_034780255.1 Parotocinclus maculicauda
ATTAGTATTAATTGGTCTTCCAGCTGTTCGTTATGTGCTCAATTTCCATTTTCCAGCCACTTATTGCTACTTGTCCCAACTTTTTGGGGATTTGTTGACACTGTGAAATTTTGAAGCAACATATGTTTCCTTTAAAATGTTACATTTACTCAGATTAAACTTCTGATCTGTCAACTATGTTCTATTACGAATAAAATATTGACGTTTGCCATCTCCACACCATTGCATTCAGTTTTTATTCACAATTTGTTTAGTGTCCCAACTTCTTTGGAATCCGCTTGTATTTAAATAACCTGTCAGGTTTGATTCGAAAGTGGTAATGTACTTTATAACTGCAGGGTAAAGTGAAGGACAAGACTGAGATCAACAGGCCTATTAAGGTGCGGAAAAAGAACTGAAAAGGGCCAGAAATTTGATCCAGTAAATTTGCAAGCATTAAAAACCACACTGACACTACTTCCATTATGTCAATGGATCCCTTTCTTAAATGCATCAGCATTGATCTGCATGCTTTGGAGGTAGAGGGATAATTGCGTGGCCTGCCTTTTCCGCACTCTAAGGCTAGGTCTGTGGAGTTAATATGCAAGTGAGTTTGCAGGTTGCAGGGCGCATTGGCAAACAGCACTTCTAATTATCCAAATCCATCACATCTGAATCTCATTTTAGTCAATTAAGTAAAGTTCTAACCTGACAATACTGTGCAAAGCTTCTCCTTAATCATTTGGCTCTTACCATGCTGTGTCAAGAATGTTAGCATTTAGATGTAGCCTGCAGGATCCATTAGCAAGAGGGCAGAAATGTTTTGCCTATCTTAAATGAACATGTTAACTCTCATGGTGTTCTTGCTTTTGCTTCTTGCATGTTTTAATGGATGGAAAAGTTTAAATATAATCTCATGAAATACTAGATGACATTGTATAATTTTACATGTATTGACTTCAAGCTTTGCTACACCTTATTTAAACTTTCTAAATGTGTTTTAAAAACATATAGTCTCCCTTTGCTTACTTCCATTATATGTTGAGCCATTCTCTGCAGCTTATTTCTCATTAAAAACAGACTCTTTTCATGTTCTTTTCCCATTGTTATCCATTTCAGCAATCTGTTTCTCTTTGAACTGCTCCACAAAGCCAATTTGTTTTCTCTAGCTTGTGAAGTCAGGCTTATGTCTGCCCATGCAGCACTTGCAACACAAACACATTTTAGGCCATTGGCTTATGTGGCATTACACAGAAAATAAGCCTTGTAAAGCAATCTCAGTGTTCAACATAAAAGCAAGTATGGCTTCTGCCAGTTCAGTGTCTTAGGCTACGTTTACATAGCAGGTAAAAGGGGCACAAATCCATTTTTTTGTTATATATGACACAGATGTACTATATATTAACTTTGGGGCAGTGTGATTGAAAAAAAACACTAAACCTAACATGTTCACTTCCAATTTGTGACGCTTTAATGTGTTATTAAAATCAAATACATATCAAATACAATAAGACCCTATCTTCAAACAGGGTGTGTCTTAAATTGTACACTCCTTTACTTATTCCCTTATCACTAAATTGACTGTTCTATGTAGAATGCTCTTTTTTCACGCCCTATTTTGTCTCTTTTATGCATGCTCCGCCATCCTCCATTGGCCCACATCACGCAATCTTAAGGGCCTTCAATGCTTCCTTGGTTTTGCAAATTTTTACCTTCGATTCATCTGGAACTTTAGCCAGGCCACGACTAGACCAGGCCAGGACTTTGTTGGACACCCCCAACCCCCCACCCATTTCTAACAGTTATGCCAGTCAGACGCGACCAGACTCAGCCTATCGCACGACCGCAATCATCATCCTTCTGATCATACATACCAGGCATTCATTAGCACATTCCATTTATATACAACTGGTTGCTGCGCGCCGCCTTACTTACACTTTTGCCTGTACTGTTACACCCATATTCTGTCCTTCCTACTATGATCCCATCTCGCCCTCTGGCATTGTTTTTCCAGTGTCTCTCTCTGTACGGTCCTGGACTGTTCTAATGACGATTTTGCCTGCTAATTTTGTATTAAAACGCCTGCTTCCTTGAACACTGCTTTTGTTTCAGCCATCTTGTGCTCACGTTGCAGTTAATGTCCCGACAAAAAAGTTACATCTTTTTTTCTGTCAAACTTTCTTGTATCTCAGATACAAAGGGGTCAAATTGACCCATGCAACTAAGATTTCCATGAGGGAATGAAGCTGCTGACTCTATTTTCATTTTTGCAATGATTTTTCCAACATTTTTCTCCACTGCGTTTTTCCTGGTTTTGACTTCAGTTGTTGGTCAACTGATAATATTGTTTTTTTAAAATAAGATTTGCATGGTGAGATTAAATATTCAAGTAAATTGACTTTGGACTTTGTATTGACTCCATTATAATGTTCTCTTAACACACTGTGCTTTCCAATGGCTGCCATCTGGGAAGCATCTCTAAAACCACTTAGCTAGAGCTAAGAGGCTAAAGAGGAGCCCCTTCCCCCAGGCAGTCAGAACACTGAACTCCCAAGCATTATTAAAGTTACATGCCTCACATATGCTCATTTGCAAATGATTATGCACTTTTGCACACATGCTAGATATTTCTATTGAGAAATGCAGTCTATATATACACACATACTTTTTTTGCTTTTCATCAATTTACTGATTGCTTTGTATTATTTATGTGGCCCCTTTATTTACCCCATACCACAGTACTGTATTGTCTGTTCTGCTTTTTTAGTGTTTTGTTTGCACAATTTCTACATTTCATTAAATTTCTTTTCATTGCACCTTTTATTTCATCACTATGTAGCAGTGGCGGATCTAGGATTTTTCTGAGTAAGGGGCCATCAAGGGGCCACAACATTCATAGAGGGGCCAAGTATTTGTCCAACATCCTTGCACACAATCCCCAGTTTTGGTAAGGTGTATACATTTCACCAGTCACACCATGTTCAAACACTTGAATGAAATTAAAAAAAAGCTTGCACAGTAAAATCTCCTTACCAATTTTACATGCATTTTTACTGTACATAGACAAAATACTCTCAAACACACACAGCATGAGAGGCAACCCAGTATTTTATTCGCTTTTAAAACCTTTTTCTTTTTCACAAATACTGTCAGTTCAAAACATATTTCTCTCACAGACATTCACAAAGTTACAGACCACTGTACATTTTGCTCTTCTAAAACAGCATTATTATAAACGCGCATCTGTCATTGTTGTTCGTAGATGACTTTTAATCAAACTTAGGGCTGAAAAGCTCTGCTCAAATGAAGCACTGCTCACTGGTATCACAATGGCTGTGTAGTCATGTGTAGTCTCTGTACCATGACTCATTGAATGCCCTCTTGCGGTTGCCATGTTGCGTCTTGGGGAATACTTTAAGGACAGGCTGCACAGGACCCCCTGCTCTTGACTGGGAAATGTCTGGTGAGAAGCAAATTAAATAAAAGTTAATTCAATTGTCAATTGTTAATTGTTAATTGAATTAAGAGTCAATTGTTAATATACCTCAACTTTTACCTTTCATGTCATTCAGCAAAAGTAAGTGAATGAGTACATAATTCACGGAAATTTAAAGACCATTTACAGAATGAAAAGCATACCATCAGGTCCTACTGGAGCAGAACAATCCTTTGACGTCTGCACAGGATTCTGTGCACCACACTGGAAGATGTCTGAAAGCAGCAAATGACAAATTATTTAACATAAGCCTACTGTCACAATACACACGCAAGCAGTTATTACTTTCCAAGATAGCTGCTTACCATCAGATCCTGCAGGATCAGCACTGACTGGTGACTCTGGTGGCTCAGCAGAATGGGGGGTTAAGTCACTAACTAACAGTCCTGTCCCAGTTTTTGGCTAAAACACAAATATATGACACAAACTCAAAGTCTTAGCAGAAACCATGTTGTCTACAAGACCACATTATTATTTGTTTAAAACAGAAGGAAAGACTTAAAAGCTTAAAATATAAAGTGAGTGATAGATGTGGTGATACATACGAACCAATAAAAATTAGTCATTACATTAAAGTTACGGTAAATCTGATCACAATGAGGTGTAAGAATTCAGTGAACTTATGTGCCATTTCACAAGATAACAAACTCAGACATTTCATACATTACAGCATTAACTGTTGTTGCTCTCCCTAAATGATTTGTGACCTGATGAGGAACTGGAAGTGCCCTGCTCTTGACCATCCTCTGGTCTACACTCTTCTGCTGCTCATTTTCAGCGGCTGGCTGACTCAATCTTTTGGCCAAAAACTGCTGAATTCCCGCCTGACACTGACCTTTTCTTTTCATATTCTCTATCATTGCCAAACATTATATTTAATGTTAACACACACATATAAGTTACAAAGAAGTACATTAATTAGCATTACAATTATTAGCGAAATGCTAACGTTCATGTCTAAACACAAGTAGGGCCTCATTTAACATTACTGTTAACTAATGTTAGCGTTGCTTCTTAATTTATTGTTTATCAGACTTAAGTTACGTGACAGCTGTGAGTAAACAGGGATTTATGACTTACCAACCAACTCCTCAAAACTGCCAGCGGTTCTGGATAGAAAAACTTTCCCCGCGGGATCGTTAAAATCATCTTCTTCTTTAAGTTGTATTCACGCTGGACATTCCTATTTGGCGCCACAAGTGTTTGGGAATGGAATTGCATCCACCTATAATCTGATGATCATCACTCTCGGGCAAAGGACAGATGAGTGACAGGACAGGGGCACTTCAGGGGGCCAATCAGATTTCAGCTGGGGCCAATGCCCCTGTGGCCCCACCCCTAGAACCGCCAGTGCCTTCAATACACACAAAACCATTTCCAAGCGCTTAGCAGAGGGAAATTTGTTGACACTGCACCCATTCTGTGTCCTGCTATTGACAGCCATCCACGATCACCTTTGCAATCGTGAGACCTGATACGGATTGTATCATCTTTAGCAACAAATCTAGTTGTTTTTTTGTGATCCAATAAAGGTCAAGTTTGAGTATGGAGGCCTCATGGTGAGCACTTCAATCCTGCCTTTGCTGTGCCCCAACTGCTCATTTGATGGATGAGGATCTACAGGCCCAGCTTTAACATCTGTGGTACCAGTATACCTTCATGCCTTACTGTATCTCATCTTGTATCCAGGCTAGATGTGGATTAACAGTATAACTACAGTCTCCTTTTTATTGTACAGTTTTCCGTAATAAACTTTTTGTTCTGCTGTAATATTGCGATCAATTATATACATCATCATTATACTTGTACATATAAAGCTTAATTTGATTCCATGCAAAAAGAACATTACTAATTAGTAAAAAGCAATTCATTCCATGCAATAAAATCCAAAAGCATGGAAAGGAAGCAAATAATCCAGTGCTGGTACCATATGTGGTTTGCAAACTATGCAGCTCCCCATTGTAAATATCCCAAACTGCCAGGTGGCAGCATTTTAGGCACTTTTGTCGCCTTTCATTTTCCTCAATTAAGCATGCAGCTGTGCCTCATATTAACGAAACTGTAGGTACTGTGTACAAAATTCTGATAACAGCCATTTTTTGTATGCAATGGAACGACTGGCATGTGTGTGAATTCAATGGTGGCATGCAGATGATTTCCTCACACTGTGGGCAGAGGTTTCCATGTAAACAAAGGTTTTATCCCTCTCTCTCACCAGCTTTATATGTTCTGTCTGTTATCTTTTAGTTAGTGGGATTTCGCTCCGATTTTGATCTATGGAGCATACAGCCAGTAATGAATATTGCCAGTACTGAAGAGCTCAGTCATTTTAATGTAAAACTGGCAGAGGTTATTTCTACTGTCGTGTTACTAATGTGAATTGGGAACATTTAAGAAAGACCACACAGAATGTGTTCACTAAGTGCTAAACCATGTAGCTCAGGAGTTCCTGTCACAGTAAGCAGTATCAGCTGAAATGTTTACACATGGGTTTTCACAAATGGGTTTCTATGGTCATGTTTCATGTACAAAGCTATGCATGAATGGAATAATGTAAAGCACACCAACACTGGACATTGGACTCCAATGGCTCAGGGGTAAGGGTCTGGATTACTAATCAGATTTACATTTATCTACATTTATGTCGTTTAGCAGACGCACTTATCCAGACTTACAATCAATGCATTCTTACAATCAAAGCAATTGTGGGTTAAGAGCCTTGCTCAGGGACCAGACTATTGCAGAGGTGGGATTTGAACCCTGGACCTTCTAGTTCAAAGTCCAGTATCTTAACCACTAGGTTATCACATATTGCTCTTATACTGTTGTTCAGCCCAATTGTAAGTCAGATGGGCAGATATCATTGTGTGGATGGCAGAAGCAAAATACAAGCCAAAATACCACACACTGACCCCGCCAATGCTGAATAGGAGGCAAAGCCATGCAGCTATCTTCCAAAAACTAGTTCCCAGAATAGTGGAGGCCCTTAGAGTAGCAAAGGTCAGACTAAATCCATATTAATGCACATTTCTCTTTCAAGCCATGAAGTATATTTGGAAATCCTTTAAAATAAAGCATAGTATTACAGTATCTGGAGAGTAAGACAGAAACGGGATAGGAGGGGATATGTGATAAAGAACAAAATAATACATTAATCCTGTGTTGTTTCTGGATGTGAAATAAACAGCCGACAGGCACGCCTCAGTCAGCAAAACAAGGAGCAGCTGTACCTCAAAGTAGAGCCAACTCCTGATCATGCTTTAGCCTTTACTGAATTACTTGGATTGTGACTCTGGACTACATCCTAGACAGCATAAGCTTTGTTTTAGCACTTTTCTGGGGTTCAGATGATTGTCCAATTTCCAGTCGTTTGGGTTCCCAGAAATTCTAAGGAGCTTAACAGGCATCTCAACAACATGAGCGATAACAAGTCATGACAAATTGGATAAAAAATGCTCATAAGACCATAGGTGAGTAGTAACAAATTACATTCAACCCATGACATTTAGTGAATTTAAGTCCAGTTTTTTGGATGTTTGGAAGTCACATTCCAGGAGAAAAATAAAGAAAGAGAAAAAGTTTCTAGTGGCTGCACTAGGTTCTATAGAGTAGGGTTAATGAAGGGTGGAGGTGGGATTGATTTAACTGTTGGGATTCAAAACAGGTAGCATTCAATTCCCTTTCATTTGGAATAAATTATAGCAGTTTCATTTTGAATTGTCATAGAAAAAGGTGTCATTTGCTTGTTAATACATACAGTATATAATGAATTGGCTACTATGTTTATTTAATACATTCAGGATGACTGACTACATCAATCAATAAATTATATTTAAAAAATCTGCAATTATGGATATATAATTACTGACCTGATGAAGGAAATCTACACATTGTAAATGGTGTGAGATTAATCATCTGGCTGTTCTACTGTATGATGTTGTGGCTGCATTTCTCCCCATGCCCTGGTCAATGTTTTCCCTCTCCCCTGAGTGTGATATCCATGGGAACTATGCCCCTGTTATTGGTCCTCCACAAAACCTTCTGTGGCATTCAAAAATTTAGAAATAAAGGAAGTAAAGTTCAGGGCAAAGGGACAGGTTCAGATGAGGGGATGGTGTAATGATAGGAAAATGCCTATTGAACCAGCTCTAAGGCCTCTGCATCCTCAAAATGGACCACCTCCACTCAGAGACCTATTGTCCATACAGAAACAGCTAAGTGGTGATGGTCCTCTTACGGAAACCTGTAGCAGCACCTGCACAGCCAGAACAGTGGATTGCAGGTTTTTAGCTAATTGCTTTTTTTCTGCTGTTGCTCAGGACCACACTCACCAATTCTGTTCCCTATGCCCTAATAGTTCTCCATATTGTGAATAATAGAGGAGAACAATGTGAACAGCATCAAAATCTTATCAGCATTACGATAATATCTTGTTCATCTGGACAGCTCTGTATACACATATGCACAGGGGTGGCACAGCAATGTAAAAAGCTAGTCCACCATCGCCTGAGTTAAAGTATCAGCAGTGCTTTCCAGCCAGGTCAGGCAACACAGACAGGCATTAATTGTCATTAGCTGTGTCTGAGGTTGGTCACTTAAAGAAATATCCACCGGCAATAGACAGTGACCCCTGGCATTGAATCTTGGGCAAGCTTAGGCCTGCGCTCTGCTCTGGGTAGGTATCATACTCCCTGTTTCCCTGACCAGGACAAGCAAAACTAAAGGAAATAAATACACATTTGCTGGGGGCCAAACATGTCAGCCCACTAGTCAGAATAATTGTTTTGATCATGGTCACAGCCAGAAGTTTGCTGCATACACTCAGACCTGTTTAGTATATCCATTGCAGCTAAATAGACTATACTATCTATCCTAGATGTACTATCGTATTATACCCCCCAGAAATTTTCACTGCACCCCCTATCAAAGTAAGCTGCATCCAGCCCTGTTTAGGATTTTTATGTGAGAGAATTCATATTGCAACAGGTTAGTGACCAAACCACCCAGAAAGACCAAAGAAGATCAAGGTCTGATGACTGCCGTGGACTTTTCCTTCATAATCACCTGCCCTAAACCTTCTCATTTATTTATGGGACACTTAAAGGGACATAAAACTGCGTTCAGCAAACTTGCAAGATGCTCATTTGAATATTAAAAATCATGCTAAATAAAACAGATTTACATTTACGGCATTTAGCAGACGCCCTTATCCAGAGCGACTTACAATTTGCAGTCTTACAATTCAAACAATGGTGGGTCAAGGGCCTTGCTTAAGGACCCAACTGTGGCAGATTTGGCAGAGGTGGGATTTGAACCCTGGACCATGGAGCCCAGAGTCCAGTACCTTAACCGCTAGGCTAACACAGTCCCATCTTGTTGAGTTCACACAGCTCAAGCGCATGCCGTCATTACAGCAAGTAAAATTTATTAATTAATTAATTAATTTTTCTATCCCTTAATCCTAGTCAGGTTCACCGAAAGCTGGTGCCTAGCAGGCAACACACAGGTTGCAAGGCATATACAGCTCTTGACAGGACACTCCATCACAGGGCACACTCACACACTAAGACAATTTGGAAACATGCATTTGGATTGTGGGAGGAAACCGGAGTACTAGGAGAAAATCGACACACCCATCGGGGACATGTAAACTCCATACAAGCAGATCTCAGTGCTAACCACATATACAAGACCAAGAAGGTGACGCGTGAGTAGCGCGAGGCTCAGCGTCTCTCCAGATTTCGCTTTTTAGTAGTAATTATTTTACTTCTTCTCAACTTTTTTATTCCAATCTGCCATGCAAGCAACTCGTACAGCGGACGGGTTTTACTTGATATTGGTGCGAACTGCATAAACAGTTTTATTAATGATATAAAACTCCCTCGGGAAATCCTAAGGACGCGGCTGACCTCCAAATCAACCCCACCAGCTGAGCGGAGCCGGCGCACGCGCCGAGACTGTAAGCCAAAACGAGGAAAGCGCGGCGGATTACGGGCTAAGCTAAAACTAAACCCACATCGAACACCGCTTCCCAGCATTTTTCTTGCTAATGTGCGGTCTTTAGCAAACAAAACGGATGAGCTGCGACTCTGGACAACAACACAGAGATGGATCATGGAGTGTAACATCATGATTCTAACGGAGACGTGGCTTAACAGTAACTGGACGGGCGCAGTTTGTTTCGGGCGGACAGAGTGGCACTGGACTCTGGTAAGAGCAAGGGCGGCGGTTTGTGCATTTATGTAAACAAATCATGGTGTACAGATGCCACTGCAACTAAAAGTCACCGCTCAGGTAATCTGGAGTATTTGATAATTAATTGCAGACCCTTTTATTAACAGAGAGAGTTCTCAGCTGTTGTTGTGGCTGCAGTCTACATTCCTCCAGGTGCTAATGCTAAGTTAGCTATAAAGAAACTGAGCGCAGCAATCGGAAAGCAACAAGCTGTGCACCCCAATGGAGTTTTTATAGCTGCGAGAGATTTTAACCACTCCAATTTACGAACTATGTAACCCAAATTTCTTTAAAATGTCTCCTGCCCCACCAGAGAAGACAACACCTTGGATCATGTTTATACGAACATTGCAGAGGCATACAAGGCTGTCCCCCTTCCCCATCTAGGACAGTCTGATCACCTCTCATTGTTTCTGCTCCCCAAGTATGTGCCGCTCATCAAACGTGTGAAAACACCAACGAGGACAGTTAAAGTGTGGCCTGAAGGTGCTATCTCCTCTTTACAACATCAGTTTCAGAACACTGATTGGAGTATGTTCTCATCACAGGCCACCATGGACACTCACACACATTTGGACACTTACACATCATCTGTGACAGACTATATTAATGCATGTATTGACAACGTCACTTCTGTCAAGCATGTGAAAATATTTCCTAATCAGAAGCCCTGGATGAATGCTGAAGTTCGCCTGCTACTGAAAGCACGTGACTCTGCTTTCAGATCTGGTGATTCTGAGGCCTACAGCACAGCCAGGGCAAACCTGAAAAAGGGGATTAGGAGAGCCAGACTCACCTACAAACAGTCTGTTGAGGAGCACTTTCACACTTCTGACCCCCACCGGATGTGGAAGGGCATCAAGATTCTCACAGACTACAAACCAACCCCCCCACCTACTCCCTCATCCAGCAGCAGCTCTCTCCCAGACGAGCTAAACCAATTCTACGCCCGTTTCGACCACAGCAGCAGTCAACACAGTGCTTGGAGTGGGCCTCCTCACATCATTGACTCCATCACACTCTCCACAGCGGAGATTGTACAAAAATAAAGTCTCATATTAACAATGTTCAAAAGCTGTATCAGATTTCTCTGCAGTTCTGACCGGAGCTCACACATTATTGAAAAAGTATTTCTGAACACTGTTTGTTGCTCAAACCGCCACAGTCAAAAATGTCTGCTGAACCATGGACGAGTATAAATAGCATGTAAAAGCAAGTGGTTTAATCTCGGGCTATGACAAACCTCATCCACCACCCTAAATCAGGCTGCTATGGCAACATAGCCAACATAATTATAACTCCTCTTTCTACAGCTATTGAGATACAGTGTGTGATGTTGGCACTTAGAGAGCACTTTTGTTAATTTTGATATAATTCATCTTAATAAATGCTGGGATATGCAGAGTACATGTTCCCAAACCCACCATACCAACTTATGCTGGGCCTACAATCTAGTAGCTTTCTTCATGCATGCTCTTTTACTGTAAAATGCTCTACTTTATGAGCAAGAACATCACTGTGTAGACTAAAAACATCACAGGAGGCAAACACTGACAAACAGGTTTTTTAGTAACAAACTGCCCTTGTGTTCTTTTGTTTCTCCTGAATTCAACCAATGAGCTGCAGCTCTTAGTCACAGGCGTCTGGATCACTGCCCTGGCAGTGCTAAAAATAGATGCAGAGTTACCTGCTGTTTCTCGTTGCATGTAGGATTAATATCTCATTTATGTCATTATAAGGATACAGTTTGAGTTAGTTACACTTGCATGATTAACTAGTTGATCAAATAGCTGCATTATGGGTATTTTCATTTTACCAGTCAAATAGCACTACCTTTGGTCCAGACTGTAACACGACAATACACAAAATGTTAAAAATCTAGATTTGTGAGATTCATATTTCATGTCTCATGGTCTTGACCACCACGCTGCAGCTCACTTTCAGGGTGTTGTAGCCTAGGCCATCTTTGTTTGTTTGTTATTTGCATCAGTGGCCATCTTAGACACACACAAGGTCATATCCATAGAAAAGTTCATCTCAAGACTAGTCATATATATAGACACAAGTCAATGACAATTTAGAGTAGTCAATTAACCTCGAGACCCAGAGTAAACAGACACAGACACTGGGAAGACATGCAGACTCAACACAGAAAGCACCCAGGCCACTCCACTCTGGGATTAAACCCAGGACCTTCTTGCTGTGAGGCAGCGGTGCTACCCACCGGGCCAGCGATATGGTAGATATTGATAATTAAAGACATTTTCACTATACTCAATATTTATTATGATACATGTGATTGGAGACAATGCATTAGTATTAGTACAATATATAATAATATTTTTATTTAATTCTTTGTTGAATTCTTTTTTTAATCTTTATTTAAATTTGCTTAATTTAAACAGGACTAATTACTATCTTTATAATGAAAACTGCAGTGTTCTTAAGCACTGCTGACATCCTCGATATGCTCAGAAAAGTGTATTGCCTATCACAATCATTTTTTTCATCTTAGTATGATAAAATATCATCATATTGCCCAAACCTGCTAATAAGTAAAATGCTCACCAAAACCTACTGAAAGCTTCACTTTATTATGACGTTTCAACATGCAGAAGAGAAAGAAGTTTAAATATATATAATATATATAAATAAAATATATACTGCTCACAAAAATTAGGAATTCCCTAATAATGAAACATCCCCTATTTTTTGGAGCAGTGTACATTGAGAAATGAAAGATGCCTAAGACATTTGCACAAAACTGTATATGTAAAATTGATTTGTCCACATTATTGTTCCTGATATAAACTCTGGTTTGTCATAATTTCCAAATTAAACAGTATTATTTTAAGTAGTCTTTTATTAGTCTTCTTTTTCCCCTTCCACATAAATATTCTGTTGTTTTGGATGACCCATTAATATACTCCTGGCTCAGGGCCTTCTGATGCAGTTTTTTTTCAGGTTTCAGGTAATAAATTATTTAAGCATTAAATTACACACAAGTAACAAGGTACTCTCACATTAGAATCGTCTCTACCTGTAAATGAATCACATTTCATTTTTTCTGCAATATGTACAGTGAATGAGGAATCATTTGATACTTCTAAATAGCCAGCTAAATTCCAAAAGTATGTGCTTATTTAATATTCAGATGTTTCCTATTCAAGAAACCAACCTGTGTCATATATGAAGAAATGAAAATTATTACCTGCATTCCATGTGTTTTTATATTTTTAGTTCAAGCTGTTCATAGTAATATTTACTATGTGCTGAGATTCACATTTGATAATTTCACCCCTTCTTTCATCAGATTGTCTTCCCCCTGAAGAAACCCTAATGCACTGGTACCAAACAAAGCTTAAAGAAATAACTAAAACAGTTTAAACCTATTTATAGCAGCAACAATACACTTACTGCTCTGTGTGAATCCACAATTCCCACTGGGATGCAGTTTATAATGTGTTGCTGCTTTGTACTGTTGAATTTTCCCTAAAGATTTCTGTCTCGCACTGTCTCTGTGACTGTCAGCATGTATTTTTAGTAACCACCAATTTTCAGTCTACTTTTAGCGAGCTCGATTGTAAAAGGATGCATTTTCACAAGACACCCCCTATGGGCTCACATCATGATGTCCCTGCTTCCAAACATCCCACCAAGCACATGCATTCTCCTTTTACGTCTGTTTTTCTGAATTAGTCTCCCAGGAGACCCGTCCACCTTGCGTACCCATGCACTCACAGAAATGCACACACACAGACATTAGCACAATCTTAGTGTGGTAATGGACCAGGATGGTGTATCCATCTCTGATAATGCCATTACATCCATTTTATGGCTGCTCGCCCCAGCCCTCTGCCGTTATCATCGCACCAGCACAAAACAGCCTGTCAGCAGCACTGTGCCTTTGTGCAGGAACAACAACAAAGCCGTCCGCCTCAAATGCTGAGGACTAGAACCCTTCATCTGGTCAGAGCAATTTGCCTGATACCTGGGTTGTGAATTTTTAAAAAGCGAAATATGTTTGAAATATATTTATGTGTTAAATGTTAAATGTTTCCCTTGGACTAGTTTTTGTTGTATTGCTTCTTCCTTTTTTTGGATCTCTCTGGTACTCTTAATTGTACTCTTGATTCAGGTTAGCATGCTCATAACTGAATGAGAGAAATATAACACAGTACCTGTTATTTTATTTAGCTAACGTTTTAATCCCTCTAATAACCTATCTGCTCATTTCTCATGTAGCATTATTGAACGTTGTTAATTTCAGTTTTCACAGTTTGGACACATTAAATTCAAATGAAAATATTTTTTTTTATATAGTGCTTTTTACAATTCTGCATCGTCTCAAAGCAGCTTTACATTATTATATTATCTTAAAAGGTCAGTCCCAAATTGAACAAGCCTAGGGCGACAGTGGAAAGAAAAAACTCCCGGAAAGTGGTAGGAAGAAACCTTGGGAGGACCAAGACTCAAAAAGGGACCCATACTCCTTGTGTGGCCTAGAAGTTAATTGGATAAATAATGAAGTAAAAAAAGTAGATAGGCATTTGGGAACATTGTTCTTTAATGGTCTGAACCCCCACAGAACCAACTTACATTTTGTACTATTTGGGTGGTCGATCATTCTCAGCACTGCAGTGACACTGATGTGGTGGTGTTTTAAGTTAGATACAGTAACTCATCTGCTGTACGGTTGATCTGCTGTTCCCTTATCATTGCTCACAGGACACTGCCTACAGGATGCTGGTGGCTGGACATTTAGTTAGTTTAGGTGTAAGTAGGTAGTTCAAAACTTCAGCACTGCAATGTCTGACTAACTCGTACCAGCCCAACACACACTAACATATCACCACCAAATCAATGTCACTGCACTTCTGAGCACTGTCGACCACCTAAATAGTTTTTGATCAGTGGTGGTATTGTTGGAGAACAGAATAAAGGGGACTAACAAATTATGTAGAAAACTACAGTCTGTAATTGTAGAACTAAAAAGCACTTCTATATGGTAGTGTATAAGTGTAGGAACAAGCAGGTGTACCTAATACTGTGGCTGGTGAGTGTATAATGTGCTCTCAAATTGGGGCACAGGTAATGTGCTCTTAAATTGTAACTCAAATTTGGGCACAGTTGGGAACAAGACTATTTCACCCTATTGGGGTTTATTATGCAATAATGACTGGCAGGCTGTGCATTAGCCCTCATTTATCAGTGTCTCTCTCACACAGTCTTTGGCTGCTTTTTTCTCCCTTTTTCCATCCAGCAAGATAGAATCAGGAGCCCAGCTGACACTTACAATCTCCACAGATGCATGCCAAGGTCGGGAGAACTTTGTGCGCTACCTGGAGCATGTCCAGGCAGTGGTGACTGTGAATGCGAGCCGACGCGGCGAGCTCATGCTCAATCTAACATCGCCCATGGGAACCAAGTCCATTTTGCTGAGCCGGCGACCACGTGACCTCGATGCCACCGTCGGCTTCGACAAGTGGCCCTTCATGAGCACTCACTCATGGGGTGAGGATCCACGAGGCACCTGGCTCCTTGAGGTCGGCTTCGGTGAAGAATCTCCACAAAGCGGCTATCTAAACGAATGGACCCTTATGCTACATGGCACACAGAGCGCACCCTATATTGAGCAAGTGGTCAGGGACTATCAGTCCAAATTAGCCATGTCAAAAAAAGAGGAGCTGGAGGAGGAGCTTGACGAAGCCGTTGAAAGGAGCCTTGAGAGAATGAAAAGTAAAAGCAAGTAGCTTTTGTTTGAACTGCATGATGCCCACTTTCTCTTTCTCTTACACTTTCTCGGTCTCTCTCACTCTTCTTCACAGTGTGTCCCTCGCTCTCTTGTCCCCTCTAGTTTTATCCTGTAGTTCCTTGTTGAATGATCGTTTCATGTATCCTGCATTAATAAAAAGTATATTCTACAAAACGACCTGTTCTATAAGAAAAATAGTATCTCGTTTTCTGTTTTTATTTTTTGAGTTGTTTATTGTTTGCTTTTTCTACAATCAATATATGTATATATACATACATACATATGTATAAATATATATAAATAATACTATCTCGCTGTCTCCTAATCTCTAAAAAGATAACTGTTGTACAGTTTGTGACTGTCAATGATTTTCTGTTATTTTACCTTGCGAAAAGAGATTCTTTTTTTAAAAGAGCTGTTTATATCTAAAAACAGAAACGTGATGTTTTATCACAGCTTGTGGCCAGCAAAACCATATTTCATAATCTTCAGTGTGTCTAATAATAAATCTGTTCTGTTGTTTGTTAAAGCACTTGAGTAATGAAGACAATGTTTTTTTCTTGGTCGAGTCACATCTTGTCTGGATTTGTAGGTTTTCAGTTATGAGCTGTATCGAACTGAACCAATTTTCTCAAATGTTAATAGTCCAATTCGTTTCATTCAGACTATATAACTGATGTTATCTTACTCATATAAATGTTATTTCAGCATCAATCCTTTGTGAGCTCTTTGGATCATTTTTCTCTTTAGCGCTGTACCTCCTAGCTTTCAGTAGATAAACAGGTGAAATTGTTTGTAGGCAGAAGCTTCCTCAATAATACTGTTTTTGATAGAAGAACATGTTTTTTGTGCTGGAAAGTAGGTTAGGAAGAGGGTGCATGTGTCCTCCACTGGGTCACCTTAATGAAAAGTTCATAAGTGTCATCTCCAGCTGGCTCACTTAGAAAAACACATTTCCTCCAGCGAGAAGGAAGGGCCCTGTATTAACAGAGTGCAGATTCATTCTTTAGTCATAACCCTACCAAACATTAACTTTACAATCCATTCCTACTACAGTATTATAACAGTGATATATCTATGTGATAAGAAGACTATCTTATTTTAGGCATTTCAATTTTTATTTGAAAGCAGTTAATACACAGCAGAACAATTTGCAAATATCTCATTAGTAATTTTGTAAAAAAGTGTATTCTACTGAATGTTATTCTATTGGATTAGTGTATGCCTGAAGGTAGCAGCAATATTCCAAGTACAAACAGGCATTTTCTGTAACAATATGTACTGCTCACAAAAATTAGGGGCTTTTTCATTATGGGATATTTCATTTTGAAGTATCTCCTAATTTTTGTGAGCAGTGTATAAACACTCGTGTTTCAAAATTGTGAAAATGTTTTTAGACAATACAGGTCAAAGCATTAGCGGATCTAGCAGAAGGGAGGTGGGAACTGCAAAGGTGGGAAATCCAATTTTTTGTTGCAGGGGGAACCACAATTTTTTTTATGTGACTCAATCTGGCTTTTTATTGCTAGTTTTTTCAACCACAGTCTCCACCACCACTGAAGTCTCCTCATAACCTTTTAACTTGAGGTCGGGTGAGAGTTTCTCCACTGATTCCACCACCTCCACTTTTTCATAGCTCATGGAGTCTAGTGGAAAACTGAAGCTTGGTGCAGCCTCTTTGGTTTTGTTCTTGCCACGTTTTTGGGAAGGGCCAGGTTGGATATCAGGCTCCCCATTTTTCCATTTCTCCTTTCCTTTCTTTTCTTCTCTGTTTTCCTTCCCACTTTGCCCATCATCTTCCTTTTCTCTGTGGTTGTCATCTGAGGGAATGGAAGGAGTTACAGGAGTTGGAGTGAGGCCAGCAGAAGGACTATGGGGAGGGGAAGGAGTTTTGTCACCCATGGTGACAAAAACGTGACCAGCAGAGGGCGTCGTCGTGTAGAAGCACGGATCAAGGTAGCTGGATTCACCGGTCACCAAGATGTAGCTACCTTTTGTATAGAAATTTTCAACAGGCTCAGGCTTCCTGTACCGTCTCATTCGGTTCCGCACAAAGTTGCAGAGTGTGTCAAAAGCCTTGCTGATCTGAGCACCATCAGGCACATCCTCAGGAGCCCCAGCCGTAAACTGAGGATCTTGTTTATTATCAAGTTTCGCCTCCTCTTTAATCTGCATCTCTTCTCCTTTCTCCTCCACCTCCTCATGATCACACACATCCTTCATCTCCTGTACACTGTCAACCATGTCTTTGGGGGAGAGTTCCTTCTTTTTGTGCGCTTTCTTGGCCAGGACTTTCTGACGTGGCTTGACATTTGTGATGTCGTGGATGGCTTGGGTGATATCTGAAAGTGACAGTTCAACTAAGATTAAGATTTATTGGTTCAGTAAGTTCATCATGTTAATGCAGCTATAATAACAGGCTAAATTTCATTGAGAATAAAAACAAATAATAATAACAGAAATAACGAATTAACGTTATAGAACCCCAAATCAGAAAAAGTTGGAATAGTATGGGACAAAAAAATTCTTTTTGATTTGGGATTGTAATAAACAATGTAATTATTAAGTGTCTTCAATTGCAGCTTAGATCACAAATTCTGGGACTCAGAGCCTTGCCTGTGCTTATGTTAGGTAAATACAGTAATATATAAACAATAATATACTGCTCGCAAGAATTAGGGGATATTTCATTATGGAAGATTTAATTTTCCATAATTTTTGTGAGCAATATATTTGAAATGTGTACAAAATCTTTTCACCAATATGTTCCCACTTGCATTTAACTGATTTCAGATCTATTACCATGGAGCATTGCAGTTTATAAATAAGCGTATAATATTTTGCTAATAAACTAATTGCACAGATTAAATGTGTGTTGAATGAATGCGCAGTCACCAGTACAGCCCTAGACACATGAAAAAATAATCCCACCTGAAACCTTAGTTTGCCTCTCAAAACACACAATTGAGTCAAATGAATCACTGAGTGTTGTTATAAGCACACAGCAATTAGTCTAGCAATTCACAGTTGCACAATGTTGTGCCAAGGGAGCTTGATCGAAAGGTCAGCATCATGCATCATTGTTAGCAGAGGATTGTGGACTGATACCGCTTCTTCCCAGAGCAGCACTTACAGACAGAGATGGAAAAGAGAGAGAATGACGTGACTGATGTTCGGGGATTTGGATGTTGGTGGAACAAAGTAGATAGGGCCTCAATGTACGTAGTTTCCTTAAAAAGGGTTCCTAATTTTCCATTTTTGTCGTTGTATTCATAAAGTACGAAAACATGGGCTAAGAGGCTGGATTTCCATCAGTAAAAATCATGTAGGTTCTTTGAGGGCTTATCTTCCCTCTTATAGGCACAAATTGTTCAGTCTGCTTCTGCAGTCTCCTTCTGCTTCTGCATTGACTCATTTTGTGTAAGTGGTTAGAGCAATCATGACTTTTCCTCAACAAAAATAAAATTGGTAGATCCAAAAAAGGGATAGGAACCAAAACGGAGAAAACAACTTATAAATAGTCTATATAATACCTCTCATTCTTAATACTTTAGTTGTCAAACAAATATTTCACATATTTTAGTTTCTTTGAAGCTATTAAGCATACAGTGCTGTAAAATATTGAATAATTAGTATAAACCTGCCAACACTACCAAGCTGATGGCCTTAGGACGTTCTATCTATTCCAGTAAATTCAGAATATAATAATTATATATATATATATATATATATATATATATTGTACAAACTGTATATGATCTGATGGCTTTGTTATGTAATGTCTTCCCTCTGTTTACCCTCCTCACCTTTTCCTCTTTTGGTCATGGTGGGACTGTGAGTGTAAGATCTGTAATTAGTGGTGAACAGACTAATGGGGGTTCCAATTATAGCTGAATTCAGTCTGTGGAAGAGAGCAAAATTTTTATCAAATAAACAGTCAGGGATATATGTTAGAAAATTTTGATTAGAATATAAAACAATATCAAATCACTGAATCTGTCAGATAATAACACTATAAAATGCATATTAGTAAATATGATAATATATTTGTATAACACCCTATTTACATATTATACACAATCCCAAATTATTGTACTGTACTGCACAGTTCTTACAATACACATACTAGAAAGGTCTCTTGTTTTATTCACATGTATAATACGGTTGTCTTGTTTGTTCAATTGTGTTTATATACACTTATAAATATAAATATATTTTTTATACACTTTTAGGACTTATAGGGAAATCTGATAATGTTTTAGGTCATATTTATGCAGAACTATGGACAATTCGAATGGATTCAATTTTTAACACTACTGTACCATGAAATGCATCTAAATGAAAACTAAACTTGATGATATTAAATATAGGAATCTTGTTCTGAGATTGTACTGCCATCTTGTGGATGTCTAATAAACCATAGTTTTATTGGGATACATTGTACATTTCAAACATATATGACAAAATCCCTATGATGGTATCTATAAAAATACTAGTGCACAAAGTCCAAACTCACCTGTTGTCTTCATTCTCAATTATTCTCTTGTACCTTTCCAACTCGTTTTCTAATGAGGTTTGGTAAACAGCCAGCTGTCTGCAATCACTGGTGCATTTCTCAAGTAAGCACTCAGCTTCCTCAATCTTCTTCCTGAGGGACTCGATCTGTTCATTGTACAGCTGGATCTCATCATCATAGTTTTCCTGCTTGCTCTTGATGGTTTGTTCTAGTGTTGAAGTCTGTAAGACAGAGATAAGGATGATAATGCTGTTAAGTCTGCACTACCAATCAGAAAGTTGTAAATTCAAATCCCATCTGTGTAAAGTTACCACTGTTCGGCTATTGAGCAAGAACGTTAACTTTCAAACTATGGTAATGAATACAAAGAGGATCCCACAAGAACTGCTGGACAGTCTGATTCTGTTCATGCCCCATCACTGTCATTGTGTGTTGCCAGTATTGGCGTGACCATACACCAAACTGAATGTGTCACTTGCTACTCAATCAACATAATTGATTGCATCTCATTTGCATAATCAAATAACTTTCTTTGACTTTTCATTTACTTTTCTGATCATCTTGTTTGATTAAATAAAATCAAATGCTTAGGTTTAATATCTAAAAATAAACTCAGTAAAAATATACTACAGTATGTAATATCATTAAACGTTTCAAGAACGTGGTGGAATTTTAGTGCATAAAGGACAAGGGCACAAGCTTAAACTGGTCTCTGATTTCTCAAAGGCACCGCATTAAGAAACCAGCATTCATCAATAGCTGCCCAAGAAACATGGACAAGGGATTACTTTGGCACTACTATATGTAATTACTTTTACAAATGCCACTTAAAACATTGCTGTGCCAAACAAGCCTAATGTTCTTTATTCCCAGCACCATATCTCTGGACTCAGGGGTAGATCATTACACAGTGGAAGAAACGCACACCGTGTGCTTCGAGATCAAAGACAAAAAGGACCATTCAACTGTTATCGGCAAAGTCCAAAAGTAAGGTTCTGATGTGGTATGCGGTTGTGTGCACCCAGAAAGTACAGAGAATGGGAAAAAAATGACATACTGTCACACACCTTAAGATGTGTTTTTCTAAAAGAATCAGACAAAATAACACCTGAAACACTTAACCACTTGGTATTCTCTGTGCTAAAATATCTTTTACAAGTTGCAAAAAGGTATGGCCACATTAAAAAGTTGAAATGTCAAATGCCCCAGAAAAAAATACTTTTTTGAAAAGTGTTGTTTTCTGATTTAGGGCTGTAAATAATGTATTGTTATGTTTCTCTGGTATAGTAAATAACATATGATTTACCACTTCCAGTTCAAGGAATATGCCATTCATTTGACTACAGACCAATAATGCAGATATTCAATAAAAAAGAAAGATAATAAGAATTTGCTCAATATTATCGACATGCAGGTCCACTTGGGCTCACCCAGTTACCTGTTACCCAGTTACCCATAACTCAGACAGTTCCAATGTGGTGTGTGTTACTCATTTGTGCTGAAGGAAACAGTCCATTGGAATATCTTTGTTCATCACAATTACTAAAGATATTTGTATAACGCAGAGCTAATTAGTGTCTTCTACCTCTGTAACCTACCTCAGTCTGCAGCTTGTTCTTTTGTGCCTGCAGCTGGCAGAGAGCACTCTTATACTCATCTAACTGAGTTTGCAAAGTAGGAACCCTTTTTTGAGCTAACAGTCTTTCCTGCTCCTGCACAAAGAGAAAGTGGGAGACAGAGAGGGAGAAATAGAGAGACAAACACAGAGATTTTTGTAAAAGGTGGTGGTGGCTTTTCACAGGCTTTTCACAGGCTCCAGACCTTCTACTGGTGGTCTTGCACAGATTAATTGTGTGGATTATCGTTACACTAACATAACATAATTGGAATATTATTTTCCATGTGTGAACAGAGAGACTATTGTACTCTTTCAGAAGTCAGTATAATGCATTACATAATAAATATAGCTTTCTCGCAGTTTACCCATTGTTTCCATTGTTGAGGAACAAAGTTCTGAATAACATGCTGATGCCAATGCCGAACTGCATCACAGCCTCTCCTTGCACTAAACTAAAGCAACATCTCTAAAGTTTAATTTCTGATTCAACCTGACATTGACACATTCTCAATCATTTTGCCTGGAGCAGACACACACACCACAGAGTCACCTTACCTCTGAGGTTCCAGCTGACACACTGGGCATTAAAACAACTGTCTGGTTGATTTGGTGGAGAATGTTAACATAGGTCTGTATCTCAGCAAGATTCTACAGAGGACAAATACAGAGAATAATAATAAAAAGGTTTAGAAAGAAGGTAAAAGAACAGCTGTTGTATGTGGTGAACAGGGATAAATCACAGACTCAGACCTCTGCAATTTGTTAGTGATGTATTGCATTATACAGGGTAAGTCAAAAGAAGCAGGGGACCCTTTTATTTCAGAAACGAAATTACATATCTGAATACCCAGCAAGTAATGGGTTAGAAAGATCACCAATTTCACACAGCACTGCTACATTCCTCATCCCAAATACAGAGTAACCAGGACTGTGGACACCAAGCCACATAGTGGTGGTCCAAAGAAACCTCAAGAATGGTTTTGGCAGCCTTTACAAAAAGTTCACAACGCAGAGTGCCTGTGTCCTGCTGTGATTACAGTTAAATTTCCCTCTTGATCAGTAAAGTTATGTCTGTCCATCTATCTATATATTGGGCATTACTCTGAATGGACTATGGATGAGAAAAGAAGAACACATTAACACTAAAGAAATTTTATTAATTTGAATTTTATCATTATTGCATTTACTAACCATAGGCCTATAGCTCTGAGCTATCATTTACGTGGCTGATATATTTTCTTTATATTTGAAGATGTCCATTACTATTTAAGAAAAAGCATTAGCCACTCAAGCTTTGGAAATTATGTCTTATCCTGTCATTCTGTCCAGCAATCCATTTTCAAATGGATTTTTTACACCCAAGACGTATCCCAGAAACATTTGTCCGATGATGCCTCAGAACAAAACATATTATGCAATTCACTTAAATATTATACACATTTCCGGTTCCAAAGCAAGTGCAAAGCAATACATTTTACTCCCACTTATCTTGGTCAGGGTCGTGGGAAGAGGGCACTGTGGTAGCCTAGCGGTTAAGGCACTGGACTCTGAACCAGAAGGTCCAGGGTTCAAATCCCACCTCTGCCAACAGTTGGGTCCTTGAGCAAGGTCCACAATTGCTTGGATTGTAAGACTGTATAAGTTGT
>JAUZSU010201358.1:0-11610 GCA_034780255.1 Parotocinclus maculicauda
ACAATTTGGAATAAGGCTGTAACTTAACAAAATGTGGAAAAAGTGAAGCGCTGTGAATACTTTCCGGATGCACTGTATTTATATATTCACGGATTTTGGTTTATCGCGGGTGGTCCTGGAACCCCTGCGATAAACCAAAATCCGTGAATATATAAATACAGTGCATTGCAGTAATTGGAGGGGTTCCAGGACCACCGGCGATAAACAAAAATCCGCGAAATAGGTACACTATATTTATTTAAAGAATTTCTACACTATTTTAGCCGTAGAACTTGCAAAACGTTTGGGTGGCATTGTAGGGCTTGAATGAATTCAGTCTATAATGAAACTTTTACAAACAGGGAGCACAAAACCACAGACAAATTTCAATCATGATGCTAAACTTTATTCAAATGGACTTATATTACACATGAGCAGGTGAAGGTGTTAGGAGATTGCGTAAGCATCCAACAGTGCAGAAACCTGTTTTAGACATGATTTAGCTATCAAACTATATACTTTTTTTTCAATTGAACTACTTAGCTGCCACTATTTAACATGCAAATGTACAGTAATTTTAATTACCTAGCATCAACTGAAGTTTGAAATCAAAACTGAAATCACATTAAAGCTGATAATTAAATATACTAAACAAATATACTGCTCACAAAATTAGGGAAAATTCCCGTAATGTTTATGAGCAGTGTATTATTAAATTAATGGAAAAAGCCTAACATGAGGTAGCTGATGTATCACAAGCACAGTTATGTTATGTGCTTTATGACTGTAAAATGTCCAAAATCCTTAAAACACTGAAAAGGTGACTAACTGCATTAAAATAGTTCAGCATTAATATAATAGCGCAGTTATGTGTTATCAAAACATTTTTTTTGGCAGCAATAATAAAATCATAAAAAGTAATTAATTAATAATTACGAATCAATAATATATAACTTCCCTAGTATTTTTAAAAATAATAAGAAGATAACAGATGCACTACAGGGACAGATTAATATATATTTGGGCAAAATTTTATAAGGTTATAAGATCATATAGAAATGTAACCAAGCTTAATTTAATTCCCATATCTCTAAAATTGTATGTAATAATAGTAATAATAGAAATAATGCATTAAATAATGCTAAACATTCTGCTTTGTAGATGTTTCAGTGGCATGCTTTGACTCTGCAAATGCAAATGAAACACTCTCACAATTCCCGGGGCCGAAGAATACATAGGGAGCAATACTTTTCAGCTACAGTTGCTCCTGTGAAACTTTTTGCCAAAAATTTCTGACAATGACAGATGGCTGGGAGGGATTTACAAATAGTGAATAAACCTGGCACAAAGGTAGCTAGCCTTACAAATGCGTTATTCCCTTGTGGGCACTCTGGACTTGAGTTGGTAAATAAATCAAGGCATTTTTATCACAATGTAGACTAAATGCAAAGTATTTTTTTTTATATAATGTTATACATTCGATTTTTACATTACATGTGTAGTTAGGTTTAGCCACTATATATAAACAAAATGACTTTTATTCTGAAGTGTGGACTGGGTGGAGAACTTATCAAAGAACGTAATCTGCAAGCACTCTGTACTGATGAACCTGATGTATTCCTTTATTTAGGTGAAAAGTTTGCAATAAATTGTTGATATATTGTGTAATAATTTCACAAAAGTTATTTATGACACCTTTAATGTTTTTTTTAAATAATTAAAATAACCTGACAGTTCTTACTGAATAGTTCATATATTTTTATATATTATCCTAATATAATCTTTACTGCACTTTATTGCGGTCCTGAATTCAAGTACATTTACTACATATTTTATCTTGTCTTTGCCCAGTCTATACATACCCTTTAGCTTGTAAAGACACAAACAAGCAAGTGTATTTGATCATACTTTAAGATTGTTAGCTTTAGTGCTGCAATTTCACACTCCGTTGGCTGTGACAAAACTTTACACAGTGAAGTAAATCCTGTGTCTAATGTGGCACATGTCCTCTAGCTATACACCCTGCTCAGGTTAGCTTTATCCATGCTATTGTCGCTCTAAATACTACCCTGATTGCTCTAAAAACCCATAGTCTGAAGGAAATGGAGCCCATCATATAACACATGAAGCCGTCCCATTCTGTCGCCATACGGTTATTTGTTCCTGTCCGTAATATAATATCATCATGTTAGCAGCAATAAAGTGGGACGAAATAGGATCAACAGATTCTTAACAAGGCATTAAGGGGGTCCACAGGGACTGTTCTCACAGAAGTCCATTACTTTGGCACTGGGTCATATATCTGTGCTTGCAGATGGCTTTTCCTTTTAAGTGTCACCTGACACCATGGTTTCGAAATGCTTAAATGTGTTTTGTGCTTTTTCACCTCTGAAAGCAATTCAGATCTTCTATACAAGATTATACTTAAGGCTGGATAGACAGGATCATATAGTAAAACTTAAAGGATAAAAAATGTCCTTTAAATGGCAAAGAAAGGTAAATAATTTACTAATTTAAGTCTGTTGTGGATCATTTCAAATTCTAGAGGCTGCATGTATTGGTTTACTGGTGTCACTGGATCACGTTCTGTCGCTTGTATTTATTAAATTGGGTTGGAAAAGTATTACCTTACCAACTTAAAACCACTTTATAATAAATATTTCTGTAATGTTTCCAAATACATTAAAGGGTTTCTCAGAGTCAACTCGTTCTCACTTTACAAAAAGGATGTAGTTATTAATTCATGTTTCTTTACTAACCCTTTTATTCTGACCAGGTTCACAGGTATCCCATACTACACTGGGCACAAAAAAACAGGATATACACTTAACAGGGCATCATACAACCACTTATTCAATCACATCTAAGGTAATATAGTATAGCCAGAAAAGCAGCTGGCATGTTTTTAAAGGAAGCCATACATATGTAAAGTCAGTTATGGGATTTAGAAACCAACCAACCAAGTTTATTTGTCTATCTTTGTGGTGACTTTCCAGTGACATAATATTCATTCATTCATGCATTTACATACCGGCTTAATTCAATTTAGGTTCTCAGGGGGAGCCAGGGACCACCCAGCAGCACATGGTGCAAGGTGGGATCCAGCTCTATAGAGGACGCCAATCCATAGCATAGTGCAAACACATGCACTTTCACTTACACTTACACACTTTGGAGACACCAGTTAACCAGTGATTACAGTCAATGAGACTGTATTTGGATGTTATGGAGAGGATCCACATCTGCACCACATATACTTGCAGCTGGAGTCATAATTGCCATGACCATAGTTGTCTTGGTGAAGTCATAACCTTGCATGGCTTCTCCTATAACTGTTATGCTGATGACACTCAAGTCCTCCTTTCCTTCACTCCAACAGATGCACAGGGCTCCACACGTATCTCAGCATGTCTAGGGAAGATCTCATTACGAACCTCAGCTCATCATGTGAGGTTTTGTGTAGTAAAACTAAGCTGGTTTACATTCCTGGAGGTGGAGGAGTTTACCTGGCTGATGACAAGATCTTGACAAGGGGGGCCTCCAATCAAGATCAAAGGATGACAAGCATTGGGAGCCTTTATTGGTACCCAGGTGGTGGAATTTGCTGTTTTTAAATGACGACTAAAGACTCACCTCTTCACTCAGCACTTAAGTGAAGACTAAAGCTACACTACATCAAATCATAACAAGATTTGGATTGTGTTCTTGGGCTCTTACTTATTTGTACAAACATAAAGTAATGTCTACTAGAACACAAAGCACTACTTTGTGTAGTTGCTCTGGATAAAAGTTGAAGATGTAAATGTTTAAGGAAACTAGAGTACCTAGAGGACACACACACAGAGAGACATTGGAGAACATACAAATCCCAAACATTTGAATTTTTGGGTGTGAGTAAATAGGACTGAATCACTATTAATGTAACTCTGGAGATCCATAGTTCAATTCCTGATCTGGATCTGGACCGCCACCTGTGTGGAGTTTGCATGCTCTTTCGGTGTCTGCGCAGGTCTTCCAGGTAATCCGGTTTCCTCGGTTAAGTGGTGTCTCTAAAATGTTACAGTGTGAGTGAGTGAGTATGTCTGTTCTTGAATGGATTGGCTTTATGTGTAGGGTTGGTTCCTGCCTTGTGCCCTGTGCTATTAGTAAGGCCCTGACTAGCCTTATTTGAATTCACTTTAAATGTCAATTGGAAGACGTAGCTCAGACTTGACCTGCCCCCTGCCATTTGCAGCACAACAGGTCCGTTTTTAATGTTGTGGCCTTTCATGTGACTTTAAAGCTTGTGAAGCTTTAATGCAGAAACTCATGAAAGCTACATCTCAATATCTTTTCTTGTCTTCTTTTGGATGTGTTGAACTGCAGGATCAATACTGATGTGAATATCAGAGAAGGACATTGATTTACCATTAAAGCACAGCTTATTACCACATTATAGGACACCTCTAAAGCCCATTAGAAATCCATCAGACACGTCCAGGATCTTTCACAGATTACCCGATAAGCCATTGGGAGGATGTACATTGTGATATAAACCCATATGGTAAAAACAAAATACCATTACTAACCATTACAAAACCATTAGCAACCAACAGGAGCCTGTAATGGTGTCCATTTTTTTTGCAGCAGGGTTGTTTCATATGGCTGAATTTTCTGCAGGTTTATGTGTATTCCTTTATACCTTTTTTCATTTGCTGGTTCATGATCATATATCATAACTCAAATTCCAATTTGGATTGGTCACTCCATAATTCTCCTTTTTATGTCTTTATTGGAATCTTTGTGAGCTTCAGCCTATCTGAGCTTTCTTACTTTGTTATTCTTGGCCACTTGGTACCCTTCCAGGAAGACCATTCTGACTATTTTTTGGACTGAGGGGTCAACTTGGCATCCTGAAGAAGCTGCCAGATGCTGCTACTGCACGAGTGCAAGGTGAGGTCACACTAAATACTCGTCAATGTAACCTATAGAAGCTGTTTTTATTTTTTTTATTTATTTTTTTTGTTTTTTTATACTGCATACACATTTCCTGTATTTTCTGGTTGTATTATAATAAAGAGACGAAGAAATAATTATATGTTGTCATTACATAATTGCTACATAATTGCGAATGGTGACATAAGACATTTGCAAAGTACTGTAGGTCCTTACTGTTTAGCCCCTTTGCTGGACTGTGGTGGCCTAGTGGTTAAGGTACTGGACTATGGGCCAGCAGGTCCAGGGTTTAAATCCCACCTCTGCCACAGTTGGGTCCCTGAGCCCCTAACCCACTATTGCTACCACTATTGGTAAGACTGTATTAATTGTAAGTCGCTCTGGATAAGGGCGTCTGCTAAATAACATAAATGTTAATTGCAACCAGCAGTTTCTGAAATACTCAGACCAACCTATTTAGCCCAAACAAGTACTTAAATCACATTTTTTGTCCCGTTATAAATTCTGGTGTGATTGCTCCTTTAGTGAGGTTAATTTAAACAGTTGTTACTGTTGCCCTCCGAACCATGGTACACACCAAACCAGAATTGGTCCACTTCCAAACAAACTCTAGTGAAAGTCAACGGATGTATTTTACTTGTTACATCCTACATTTAACACTAGAGTTTGGAACACTGTTATAACTAAAACCATGGGACCAGCCTGCAGCAGTTCTGTGGCATTGACACTCTGAAAGCACTGTTGGCACTCAGGCAATGCGTCGGCGCGTGTAGATGATGCTAACGATATCTTGGCATGAATCTTCTCAGAGGTGTCTCATGTGGGAGGCTGCTCTCAGTCTTCCTACAGAGTCAGATGTCTTAGCACTGGCTTTCACACCGACTCAGGCATTAGTAACTGGCATCAGGAAAATGTTGGGTGATCTTTGTTAATCTTATCAGTCACCACCATAAATGTCAGGATCATGATATTATCTATGTTTCAGCAAAGTTTATGACACAATTCAATGGATTCATGAGTTTCTGGCTCCTGCATACAAACAAACAAGAGATTCTGAGATACAGTACATCAAAGGTCATTTTATCAGTCATGTGGTTTTTATATGTACAATACATCAAAATGTGTAGGTATTTGGCATTTATAAGTTATACCTACCTCATACAAATTATTTTGTAAAGTACGCAATACAGTACTGTGCAAAAGTCCTAGATCACCATTGGATTTGTTTTTTAATTCATGGATATAATGACCATGTGTAACATACGTCTCAAGCTTAGAACTTTGTTACTTCCTAACACTCATTTCTACTTATCTTAAGGCCAATCTTTGCTAGTTTTAACCTATCTTAACCATTTTACCCTGTTCCCTTTCCAAAAAAGTGGTTTCTTGGATGCCACCCTTCCATTTCCTGTATTCTCTGGTTGTATTTTGGTAGAGACTAAGAATACTTATCTATGGTCATTATACAACTGCTTATATGGTAGTACATCTAATTTAATGGAGGCTTTTAACATTAGCACAATACTGTAGGTGCTAATTATAGCCCCTAGTTGTTAATCATGACCACCAGTTTCTGGAACAGTCAGACCAACAGCCATGTAGTTCATATACTAATCACGTTCAAGTCATATCACAACGTTCAAGTCATATTACAATGTTTTTAAGCCTAAATTCTTTAAGTTGCTGCTATGTGATTGGCTAATTAGATATATGCTTCAACAAGCAGTTCAACAGGTGTACCTAATAAAGTGTCCAGTGAGTGTTTATGGCATGTAGGGAGACTGTAGCTAAATATTAAGCAAAAATAAAATTTTGTAGACTCGACGTTATTCAATCCAAGTTACAAAAGTTTTGCTGCCCACATAAAAGTTTCAGCAGCTTTCTGCAGATTTGCCTGAGAAGCACATATGCTGAGGATGAGCAGCACAAAGTAATAAAGCCATCTAGTGCCACTGACTTGTTTGCCCAAATTAGGATTTATTATCACTTAAAATTCCCCCCACAGACTTTATTCAATTATTACAACTGACCATTTTATCCAGAGACTGTGGAAACATCATTTGTCCTTCTTTAAGATAAAGGACACTTAATTACTTCCGTTAATTAAGTCCGTCCTTGAGGATTTTCCAACCTCTCCATTGTTCATGTCTCAGCTTGAATGGTTCCTTTCTTTAAATTTGAGTTTTGATCTATAGTGTTCTCAAGTCCTTTGTTACTTTTTGAAGGAAGGGGCAGATGGAGCTATAAGACAATGTGGTTACATATATTGTATATTTTTCATTTTAGTTTGTGTTATTTATTTTATTAATAAACTTAGTAAGTTAGTAGGTGTTATTATTATTATTTTAATTATTATTATTATTATAATAATGATTATAATGATTATTTATTATTATGAATAATAATGAAAAATAATAAATAATACAAATAATAATGAATAATAATTATAATAACAATAATAATACATTAATTATTGTTTGCTTTGTTATTATTACCATTATTTATGCATTTCCCTTACCCAAGTCAAATTCAGGGCCACAGGGTTGGTACCCAAACATGACCATCCCTAGACCTGACCTAATATGTCTTTTGAACGTGAAGAAAATAAAACGAGGCCTCGGAGGACATGGAAAAAATATGTGTGTAGTCATTATTATTTTATTTTATTATATTATATTATTTTTATTGCTGTTATGAAATTATTATTTTTATTATTATTAAATGGAATTATTATGAAAATATTATTATTAATATTATATATTATGTTATTATTATAGTATCCTATTCACCAATAAAGAATAAGTACGTTTTCAGCTTTACTTACTGTATAGAAAGCCAGGAGCTCAGAACCAAATGACTTTAAAATGCAATGTATCTCTGCTATATCAAGGTCACATCAATATTTATGGTACTGTCATGACACTGCAACAACAAACTAATTTACATTTTACACTTACAACTTTTGCAGGCATTCTTACTCAGTGTGACTTACGACTTATACAGGTTTACAATGCAAGGAATTGTGGGTTAAGGGTCTTGCTGAAGGACCTAACAGTGGAAGCTTGGCAGAAGCAATGCTGGGCATAATGGAGTTAAAAAATGCATAGTTTTTACATTGCTTTGACATTTATTTTCATTTACTTTGAAGTAATGCACGTCATTTTCCTTTTAAGCTTTTATGAACAGTCAATGAAAACACCATGTTATGGCAATGACAGTGAGCTATGCATATTCACACTAAAATCGACTTTGATTTCCATTATCTGACTCCCATACACAAAAAGTACAAGTATCGTAACCTATAATCATAACCTAAGCAAGACTGGAATGTATTGTGACACTAACTTATGTGACAAATGCTAATACTAACACTAAATAAGCATTCATACATTTTTATGTAGGTTTAAGCAGGGCTTATTATAAGAAATAAGTTGTAAACTCCTTATTTAAGGGTGATCTACATTACACTTTAATAACGACTTTCTGAAAGCTGACCTTAATCTACATAAATATTTATAAAGGTTCATCACATTGTACGTATTGTGTCACAGTGAGCTTTAGTGTCAGTTATCATTTCTTCGGGCAGCCTGGAAAGTGTCACAACACAACCTTGTGTCAACAAAAATCCATTTCAGTTGACTCAGGAATAGTGTAACCCAACATCAAAATTTAAAAAGGGTGACACTGAATAAGCCTTTATAAATATTTATGCAGGTTTTTGACTCTTGTAAATAAAAGCCTACGTGGGCATTATATAGCATACAATTTGATCCAGGCACTCTTATCCGAAGTAACTTACAAGTTGTGCAAACAGCTGAATGTGCCATGATATGCAAGCATCCACTACCAAATAGACTAGATTCTAATGCTACTGGGATACTAACAAGTGCAGTCATAGCTCAGCGCTAAGGTCACAAGTAACACATACTAATAGCTTAAGGATAAAATTGACAAAGAATATACAACAGGCAGGTACAATACAGTGCAAAGGATAACGTAAGCATTAGCCCAGGTATTGTTTGAAGAGGTCATTGTTTAGACTTCTACAGAAACAAGAGAGGCACTGGGCTTTTCTGACTGGTGTGGGAAGTTTATTCCCCCAGTGAGAAGCCAGGAAACATTGAGATCTATCCACGTAGGCATGTCTTAACCCCAGAGAGGGATGCAATACGTGTGCTAAAGACCTAGGTTGCCATGCAGATATGTGGGGACTATGGTGGCTTAACGGTTAAGGCACTGGACTCTGGACCTGAAGGTCCTGGGTTCAAATCCCACAGCTGCCACAGATGGGTCCTTAAGCAAGGCCCTTAACCCACCATTGCTTGAATTGTAAGACTGTATGATTTGTAAGTCGCTCTGGATAAGGACGTCTGATAAATGCTGTAAATGTAGTTCTGAAGCAAATAATGAAAACAGCAGAATCTTTTGAAAGCCAGGACAAGAGTTTATTTTCTTAATTAATTTTAACCACAAACAAAAAGTCAGTAATCTAGGCAAACGAGTGACAAGAGAAAACTTTGGTAGGTAGGTAGTGGGAGCAGCATCATTGTACATGATCTGGAGTGGATTATTGGAACAGGAATACAAGAAATGTCATGATGTTTAGCTCATTCTCTGGTCAGAATAGAAAGTATTTCACTGTAAATAAACCTTGCACTCGACCCTGCTATTATCTCCCTTAGCCCATCTCACTTGGACGAACAAGGTGGCACGGTGGCTCAGTGGGTAACACCGCGTCACAGCAAGAAGGTCCTGGGTTCAGGGTGGAACAGCCTGGGTCCCTTCTGTGTGGAGTCTGCATGTCCTCCCTGCGTCTGTGTGGGTTTACTCCGAGTACTCTGGTTTACTCCCACAGTCCAAAGACATGCGTGTTAGGTTAATTGATAACTCTATTAACTAATTGGCATTGACTTGTGTGTGTATAAGTATTTCTGATATAACTTTGTGTGTGTTGCTGAAATGACCACTGATAGCGACGTTAAGCAAACCAGGCTAAGACGAACAGCTGTGTAGGTGTGACATTAGAAGCTGAAGAAGCCCAGATTAGCGCACTGTGTTATGCAGCCCTCTGAACACAACCGGGAAGAAATTTTTATTACATCTGAATTGTAAATAACAGAAACATTTTGTTTTAGAATAAGGGCATAGAAGCACCAGTGCCTAGTAATTAATACCATGCACAATACAGATGTTTTTGGTTTGCCATTCAAGAGACATCTCTACCGAGGACTGTCGCAAGCCCTTTCATTCACCGGATGTCTGTATATATCCTGCTAAGCAGAAGGGTTCAGTGAGGGCTTCTCTCAAACCCTGTAAATATTTATGGCTTTCTTTCCTTCATCTCTCCTATAGGTGTAGATTTTATGCAAATGCTGTGTTTATCCACTGTCAGACCAGCGTTTAAATGCACAAAACAAAGCTTTTCTAGTTCAAAGGACAATGAATGCAAATATTGAAAGAAGAGCCAAGTGTCAGTCCAGCTAGGCCGAGCAAAGCCCGACGCCACAGGGTTCCAACCGGCTGCTCGAAAAGAGGGAATTTTTGTCATTATTGCCTGAGCGACGTCCAAAGAATACACGAATCATGGCCTGACAGTCTCTGAATAGGGATGGGATCTTGCCATTGTGAGCAGGCTCCCCTCAGCAGCAGAACGAAGTGAGGAACTCTGTGGAAATAGAGCCACGCTCGTGCTTAAATGATTGTTTGACTTTCCCATGGTCCCCCAGCTCCCCTCCATCTAATGAAGAGAGACAGTGTGACAGGCTAGTGAGACGCTGGGACTCCCAGACCTCGTGCTGCAGACGCGCGCCTAAATTTAGCCCTCCTCTTTCAGCTGTCTCCACAGGTGCAACCGGCTCGACACAACATTTAAAAAAAAAGGAACCCATATGTAGCCCTTGTGTAGGTTTTCCTTTTGTATCGAGGTGGGGCTGGAGTTCCACGAATCGGGCATTTATGCAGCCACCCTGGGTTTCTTAAGAGTAGTTTAGCTCATTGCATCTAGGCTAAACTGGTGCAAGAGCATGGGTGGCAGTGGTCTGGAGTGTTGGATGTTTTACTAAGTATTTGTCGTTTTACAGGTACGTTACCTATTCCTTTAATTGTAATAACTATGCAGAAATGAGCTGGTGCCAGTCACAACAGTACTGTTTGATGTACAGTTTGAGGTGGACAGTGGACCCCGTGACCACGTATAAAGGCATAGTACAGCACTTTCTAATTGTTTTTATCCGTTTGTGTGTGTGTGGTGCTTCTTCCTCCTGTTATTGGACAGTGACGCATTGGGCAGTGCAAGGAACTGCAACAGCGTTTGGCTAAGGAGGTTCACTCGGCTAGAGCTGGTATGTGCTGCCGTATTGTTTTTTTGTTTATTTAGCATTTAACTAAATCATTCAGCCATTTTTTTCTGGCATTTGAGTGCAGCTTTTAGCTAATGCTGCTAGGCTCCTGTTGTTTTTTAACGAGGGCTGTTAACAGATGTCCTGCTTGTTTTATTTAAAACATTTATTATAGACTAAATTGGCTGAAGTTGAAGATATTGTATTTTTTTGTATGCATGTTTGCACATTTTAGGTTTATATATATATATATATATATATATTAAAGCAATAGAACACGAGAGGGAGTGTGTTATCGCAAATAACATCACGGCTGTGATTCGGTCGTAGAAGATGAAATCACAGCCGTTATTTTATT
>JAUZSU010201369.1:0-11610 GCA_034780255.1 Parotocinclus maculicauda
AGTACAACCAACAATGGTCTTCATACTGTTTCAGTCTCTTAAAAGTGATTCCACAGTCTGGTAATCACGCTTTGTGATATTCCAAGTGCTGTTGCCACTGTTGTCTGTGTTTGATGAGCTTCAAGATGTCTTATGACTCTTCAGGTTTCGCATTCAGGCAAATATCTATATATGTTATAGAATAATTTTAAGGGCTGAGAAATTGCAGGATGTGCATTTTCAAGATCAGGGAATGTTCAGATACTCCAGCAATTTCATCCATTTTCACCAATTAAATGAAAGTTGTTTTTGCATCTTATTTGCATTATAGAAAAACTTTATTTTACTTGTTTGCTTTTATGATGTTCTTGTAAAACAAAACAAATGTCAAATGCTTATTTTTTATCGTTTTGTATTGAAATATCCCCTACTTTTTGTGGTAGGAATACTAAGTACCAGTATTCAGAGGAAACCCACACAGCTGCAGTGAGAACATACAAACATTTGGCCCTACTTTGGAGATAAGAGTTGACATGACTAACCAGTGTCACTGTTATATTAAAATAAAAATAATACTGAATCTATAATGTTTTAGGCATATTAAAGATTATATTGATCATGCGGTTTTCTCTGTGTAAGATGCCTGACTGATTTAGTGCACGCAGATTTAATGAGTTATGCTCTGGAACAGTGATGCATTGATCTAACATTTTAGTGCACCAGTCCACAGTCAGACACTATATACAGACAAAATTGGCTGTGCTGAGGGTGTGGAATTATCATACACTACTTTAACTATTACCTTGCCCTGTAATGGACTGATATCTATCCCCTGACACCTTATGAATGTGCCTTATGTTCTCCAGTGTGGGAAAAGTTTGTAAACAGCTAAGTTTAGTAGCTGTAGTTTGCAGTCCTTTAAGTGGTTTAAATAAAATGCTGATTTATGATCACAACCACAAATGAGTGAAAACAACCAGAAATTATTGGTCTTCTGGTTTCTCTAAAATGATGGTTAAGAGTAAGTGTGCTGCTACCTGTAGGGTTGATGAGGACACACTGTATGTGTTTTCCTGAAACATGAAGCCTGACAGATCTGACTGCTTTGTCGATCCTAAATGAGTAAGATGAATCTGCCTTGTTTTCTGCATGAAACAATATCACCTGAGGACAAGAAGAAAACTATCAGTCATCACTAAACCAGTTCATAATAGAGAAATTCCACATTTGTAATAAAGCTTCATTGTTATTATTATGATTATGATTATGTTGGACTGTTGTCCATTCTTCAACTTACACAAACATAGGTGCAATAATTCAGACTGTGTGCAATATTGTTTTTTAAAGCTCTATCGAACTTTCAAATATATATATTCTTTAATTATTCAAATTTTTAATTATCTCCTCTTGTGTGTACTGTAATGTTGATGCTGGAACCTTAATTTTCCAGAGGGAACGCTCCCAAATTGACCAATAAAGTTTATCCTTATCCTTATCCTTGTCTTCCTTCATGATTATACAAAAAATATTTTACATATTATGTATGTGGTTCAAAATATAATTTTCTGGTAGGCATATGTGAGTGGATGGATTTGCTAGAGATATTTCTGAGATATTTAGAGCAGAACAAATAAATATTCATGCAACATGTGCAACTTCTTTGGGAAGTCAAATTGGCTCTGCTGGCTCTGTTTGTACCTTGTTTGAAGTGGTGGTGTCTTCCACAATGGCTGAGGCTTTATGAATGTCTTTGTTGGTTGTGAAAATGGTAATTCCTCCAGACATGGATGACAGAGAAGTGTACATAGAGAATCTGTCAGGGGAAAGGCTCTCTCTCCTCTTCCTCTTGCTTCTCTCTCTCTCTTTATGACTTGGATCCTCAGTTAAAAGGAAGGTCACCTGGTAAAGGTATGGATACTGACTACAGCAACAGACATTTTGATCTTTTCATGCTTGCAGCTGAATGTTACTGTATACATATTACCTTGCTCTGCTTTTCTAAGATGAGTGCTTTGACTGTGCTGTACAGGTGTACATCTTTCGGAGAAGCATCGGTAAATACAAAAATCTCAGACAGTGGTGGGCTATGGATGAGAGCCAACTGAAAGGACACAAATGAATTAACTGCCATACATCTGTTACTAGAATTACAAGTAGCATTACAATTGGTCTAATGACTTAAATCGCAGGATGAACTGCAGGGTGAGATAAAATAGAGTGTCCACCATCTCCCATTACTCTCCAACAGTAAGGTATTGTTCATTATATGTATCACTACATGCGTGTACACAGGCATGCAATTTATCTAATTTTCACGGTCTGTTTCTTCCAGCCCTTTATGTTTCAATGTAAAATAAGCAATCATCATGTCATAATTAACGACTGAATAAAATGAAAGTGGAGGTTATAGTTAAAGGTCAAATGCTATCCAGAACACTATATATTTGCATAACTTAGGTTAAAATACATATATGTTCATGGATATTTGGAATCTGGGAGTTTGGTTATCAATGTCTGACTCAATCTCAGAAGTTCACACAGTTGATTTTCTTTTGTATTTTGCTTTTATTATATTCAGGTCAACAATACAAATAAATGCCCCTCTCTTATCATGGGTTTCAGCCAAACAAAGGGGAACTGATAGGATTTGATTATTTATCAAATGCAATGCTATGAAAAATAAATTCAAGTTCATCAGTAGATAAGATAACAGCATACAATCACAGTATTTACCCTTGATTCAGGCCCTTATTAAACAAATAAAGATTTATATAGACTTTGCCCAAACGTTTGAGAATATTGGTTCACCTGTTGTTTTCAGCCGAAGTGTTAATATGCTAAACTGCTAAGAGTTCAGCGCTCACTACTACTGGCAATGTGTGATGTGGTCTTCTTTGTTTATGCATACCCATGTTTGCTCAGCAGGATGTGGCATGGCACTCAGAATTTCCAATCATTTTTATCTACCATTAGCACACTTGAAATTTCACAATAAGTCTCCAGTTACTATTGTAAGGTATTTGTAAACTGCAATACCACAATAAGTATGCAAATGCATGTTTTAACAGATATTTTGTAGCTGAAGTTTAAACTTATGTTTGCTAAAATTAAAATATTTTTGTCACTTGTGATTAAGCACACTAGATGACCATTTAATACTATACATTTCAGCAACTTATAGTATTAAATAAAATTTTATTTGCTGTTGACCTGTATTTACAGTTACCTGAACAGCAGAGAGGCACATTTCTGGTTCATCCCCTCCTCCAAGAGCGATTAAATCCTCCATAAACATTTGAAATTCAGCAGGGTCATCTGTCTCCAATACTGGACCTACATCTAAAAAAACAGCATAAAGTTACACGTTACAGCAAATGATGTGACAAAATTTTCCTTATAATATTATTTTTTTGTAAATATAAACATATACAGTGAGTTTAAGATATATGTTATATAGTTGTCTGTTATTGTTTTCACCTGGGTCATGAAAAGGAATGAGCAGGAAGGTGCCTGCCAACCCTGGGGCATGGCTTTTTCCTCTTGCTTGTATGATGGACAGGGCACGGAGACGAGCAGCTGTGATTTCCTCAAACATGCTACCTGTAGTGTCAATGACAAACACGAGGGCTGGTGGCTGCTTTACACTGAAAAGCCTAAAAAATACAGACCACCAAAACATTTACTGCTGGGGGATTTAGTCTATATATACTGCTCACAAGAATTAGGGTATACTCTAAAATGAAATTTCGGAACAACAGTACAAAAACAGCAGTAGCAAAACAAAAGCCTGTGGCCAACATCAATTTACACAATACTACCTTGCTTTAGGACTGGACAATGTTTGAAAATAATATTGCACATTTTTTGGCAGCTCAAGCCAACAGTTCTTTAAACAAAGTAAAGCAAATTCTCTTTTTTATATTTATTTATCTAAAGTATTAGATTTTTTTCTTTACAAAGCAATCATAAAAATTAGAGCCAATAATATTGTTTTATTACCCTGTCCCAGCTAGAATATTAGCATTTACCAGCATATTTGTAGCCGATGTACAGCATCTTGCAGGCAAAATACACTCAGACACCAACTGGGCATAGTTACATTGCATAATATTACTTTCAACACTTTATATATTATATCTGATGGACCTACTAAATCGGTGCATGTTTTAGACCTGTACACCAAGTGGCTTCTATAAGTTGTTTGATGCAACCCCTTTGCCTAAAGCATTAAGTAAAAACAAAACAGCTGACTCTAGTTAAGTCATTGTTCCAACTACAGAAAGGAAATCAGGGTCACCCTCTGACCTGAGAAAGCTCTTAGACCCCACCTCATCCCTGAGGTCATGAAGCACTCTGACTGTTGCCTTGGTAGCGAGCTGTGCAGCTTCCTCATGGAGATAGTGGTGAGGGGAGAAGATCGGGGACGTGCTGTCCTTATTAATGCCACCCTCAGCTGCCTGGTAACGACTGCTGTCCAGTATGCCACCATGGCTGCACTTTCCTATGAGATGCCAACACAGTTTTTTCTTAAAGTCAACAAGTGACTTTGCTGCACATTGTGTTTGTCCCTAAACACTTTATTGTACCCCATGTAATGGTTGTTTCAGTGTCTTGCGATTTTTATATAATTTAGCCAATTCTTGTACCCATTAAGTGCAGAGTTTGGAGTTTTGTTGGACAGCGCACTTTTTTTTTTAAAATAATGAGACAAGTTGGAATTGAAATTATTATTATTTTTAATATATTAAATATTTTTGCTGTCCAGGTAAAATAAAATTAAAAAAAATCAGATTAATAGTTCGGTCACAACACAAATGCATGTATGCATTCACTTTGGAATAGAGTAATAGGTCTAAAACCAATTTAAATAAATTTTCTATTCAAATTAAACAAATGCACTGTAAATAATCATTTAAGTAATTAATTAAATCGAATACTTATAACCATGTAAACTTCTGTATCTGATTACATTTCCAATCAGACTGTTCAACTTCATCAATGCATACTTTAGCTTTTTTAACGTAAAGTAAAAAATCAGTCTTTTCAAGAAACAAAGCTTATGTTGTTATGTTTGGGTACTTTAAAATGTTTCTTAAAGTCATATAGTGAGAATCATAAGAGTGAGACAGTAGTGAAAATACTTCTGTTTGGCATTTTTTATTGAATACAACATTTTCATTACAAATGCTGCTAATCAATATTTGGTGTAATAAAACAACAGTAATGACAACATATACTGCAGCTGGCATGGACAGGTTTGTGCATAATCTAATGATCCAATTTATCCCGGTATGATTTCATAATACTCCAAAGAGAATCATGTCATGTTACAGTATGCTTTTTTTCCTGTATTCTGCCATCCTATAAATGCTTGATGGGAATAGGGCCAGGTGACTGTTAAAAAAAATCCATTTTTAAAAATTATTTATTGTTGCACATTAACTATACTGCATGATTCTCATTGCAGTGGATTACAGTTACTGAATGTATGGGGATATTTTAGTCAGATCGTTCAGTTTAGTGTGCATTTAATTTAAAGTTCAGATGGAAGTTGCATTTGAAATGTTTTCTGTAGTTTTCTGTCTGGGTGGTGTACTACAGTTATTAGAAGCTTCAGTTTGGTGGACTTCACTGATTAAAGTAGACATGTAAATTTTTTGCCAGTTGTTTCAGTGTGCCCCCCAAACAACCACAATGCAAGGGACTCGAACACATGGTAGCTTATAAAACTGCTGCACCACCTGAGTGTCCATACTGATTATGTGATGGAAAAATTTTCTGATGTGCAATAAACACACTTACTTTTATTGCTCCCTGTACATAACCAATTATTAAAAGTTTTATAAGTTATTTTATTGGTTGGCATTGACAAATAGAATACATATAAGCAAAGAAAAAGCATTTCACTCCACTCCAGCTTGTCCTGTTTAAGTTATACATTTCTGCATGTGTATGGACTTTCCTGGTGCTGTATATGAATAGATGGCCTGGGAATTAGGGCTTAGTGAGTGACTGTACCTGCAGGTTTGGCTGGATAGCTGCTGAAATAGCCAGTTGTGAGGAGTGGCTCATCTGGACCCCTCAAAAGCTTTTCCAGTACATTGTTATAACAACTGTATTGGTGGCAAGCAGAACACGTAGGTGTATCCTCTGTAACCAATATTGACATGTCTTTATGTACAGAGAAGGTTTCTATTTGAGTTTAACTAGACAAATCTCAAATGTTAGTATTGTTAGGTACATATATGTTCTTAGTATTAGAACAAAAAGATTGTAGTGCAGTTTACCTGTGGCTACAGATACTGCCGGTTCTTGGGAATCCAGCAGATGAAGGTACACAGACTGCTGGCCCATTTCCACCCAATTGCTGTGACTATAAAAGTCCTACAAACCCATAAACACACACACAAACCCACTGATCACTTTATGAGGTATACCTCTGTGTCTCCACACACACTGTATTTTTTGTCCGTTTTAATTAACATATAGTTACACTTTGTTGTTTTACAATTTAGCATAACTACTTTGTGAATTGTAAATAAAATACTGCAAACTGCTATACATGTAAACTACTGTATATTGTAAAAATAAGTGCAGTAAAGCCAGTATAGTACATTCATTAGTTAATTCATTTTATTCATTCACTTATTCGTTTATGCTTGTCAGGGCTGAGGGAGAGGAGCCAGTTCTTAACTGGTGACACAGGGTGCAAGGCAGGAACAACCCTAGACAGGGCACCAATCCATTGTACACGCTCATTCACACATTAAAGGCACTTTGGACACACCCATTAAGCTAATAAATGTCTTTGGAATGTGGGAGGAACCCTGGAGTATTTAGAGAAAACCTACGCAAACAGGGGGGATGCAAGCTCCACATAGGTGGAGCCCCGGGTCAGGATTGAACCAGGGAGCTGTGAGGCAGCAATGCTAACCAACCCAATATAGTACATGTTAATGTGATATGTTTATGTGAAACAGAAAATTTTGTGTAGTCGTATATTTTGTTCAATGCAGAGTTTTTCGAACTTTCAACTATACATGTCAAAACATCTTAATGTAAGTTACTTTGTGTGATTGTAAATGGAGTTCTTAATAAATTTGCTTACCTGTAACGCATGAAGGAGCTGCCCTAGGATATATCTCGCTGCCTGATAATCTTTTTTATGGGTGAGCAAGAGGGTCTGGTTCCAGAAGTCTTGCAGCATCTCCATGCTTCCCTCAACTCGCTCTGAATCAAAGTGATACACCGGGTTGGATCGGGTAGAGCTGAGAAAGTCCACTGCAGCATTGGCTCTGGCCACCTCACCCAGGGCTCTCCAAAATCCCCGATCTAGGTCTGCCTGATTTTAGCAAACAGATGGACGATTAATCATATAATTTTACTATATTTTATTATACTTTCTTTATTACTATGGTGTTCTCTTCCATATAATTTACAAACACAATTGTTTACATTTGTAGCATAAAAGGACATGCAATCGGGTGACACAGCAGCCAAATACACTACAGACGTATTACCCAGAGAATATTTATGCCTTTACTGACTCTGACCAGCCATAGAAAAGAGATGGAATAAAAACAAGTTCAGATGTTGCATTCATTGATTCATTAATTTTTATACCTGATTAATATGAGTCAGAGTCGCAGAGGAGCTGGGGACTAACCAGCTTCACACAGCACTGAACTAGGCTGAACTGGGATTTCAGGAGCCTTAAGACAACAGTGTTAACAACTTTCAAAAAGCACTATTTCAGATAAGGCCATTTAGCCTAGCTTTGTGTAAACCTTGTGTGACTTGTGTCATAATCACAGACAAATCTCCTGTTTAATATCCTCATGTCTCAGCCATTCAGTTTAAAAAGACAACCCAGTTTAAAAAGTGTGTTACACTTCTCCTTCTTAATAATGCCCTCACTGAGGTTTAGTTAAAGCCTCCAAAATCTTTTTGTATCCTTCTCCTATCTGTACAACTTGTAGTTAATGATTCGTTAACTTTGACAAGCATAATGAATAGAGCTATAATAAAGTTCATATTCAGGTTGTTATGTAACAAAAGGTAAGGATTTTGACAGGCTATGATGATTTTCTGTAGCCACTGTATGTACAATTATGTGTCATCAACCTGCTCCTGATCTCCAAAGTCCTGCTGGTGTCCAGGTAACATGTTGAGGGTTTCCAGTGTCACGTTAAGAACAGCTTGCTCTGTCATGTCCTCATGTGTGTAAGAGTCCCAGGACAGTGTCAGTATTCTAGACCAGAAGTTGGGCATGAAAGCCCGACACAAAGATGCACTTTGAATCAACAGCATGTATGAGATCCATATGCTGACTCCTGAATGACCTTGATTCATCATGCCACATTAATAAATGACCCAATAATTAAGAGATCTGAAAAACAGAAAAACAAATAAGTACAATGCACAATCACTTCAGTTATATGTCAAAAGCTAAACTACCTGGAAACTACTTTGCGTTTCAAACTTCCCATAGGAAAAAAACAAAAACCTATGCTCAACGGTTGCTGTCTTAATTAATATTTCTGCCAAGGGGGAGCTGTGTGGGATTGTTGGAGCATTAATGATCAGTCATGCCTGTTTCTTCTGTGATGTTCAGGCATCAGCCTTTGGCCATACAGTAACTCAGGGATCCATCTACTGAATACTGAACCATAAGTGTATTCCATCAGAAGTAAAAAAAAAATATATTATATTTAATATATTCTATTTTTGATATAAAAAAATTGACTGAAACGGTGTGTATGTATGTATGTATGTATGTATGTATGTACATTATGTACAATATGTATACACACTTAAAAAAGCATTTGAAGTGTAAATGGCACTTCCATTTATCGTACCTATCCTTATTCTCATCTCTCTAGTGGCTCCAGACAGTTATCAGCTGTGTTTCATTAGCATGCTTTTTGCGTTATAATACAGTAGTAAAATGCTAACCTGTTGTTGAAAGAGAAGTGCTGTCTTTCAGTTCTTCACATGATGAAGTGAGGCTAAGCAGAGCAAGAAACAGAGAGCAATAAGGGAACTGGTTGTTATATATTGTGTGTTTTAGCATGCTTATCAGTGTTACCTGAGATGTGTGGGTATGTACATTCTTATACAAAAGTTTGAGCACACCTGGTTAAATAATATCTTGTTTATTTTGTAAATGAATAGAAGTTCATATAACCTCTGCAAGGAACCAGGTAACTGCAAGGTGTGAGACCCTACAAAAGCACTGGAGGATCATTTGAAAAGTGTACAAACTTTTGTACACTGTATTGAAAATCAATTAAATGTTTACCTGGTTGCCAAACTTTGGCTTAAGTATGTACATTACAATGTAATTAAATAAATTCTACTGGCTACCCGTGACACTTGGCTGACCAATCGATGCTTATTTCATGTAGAGTAATAATAATAAGATTAATATGCATTTGATTCCAGCATGTAAATATAAAGCTCTCCTAAAAGCGTAAGCATCTCCAGCATCAAATAAAAACTTCTGAGTTGCTTAACTGTGCTATAATTATTCAGTTAGATTTCTATGGCATAGTTCATGTGACAGTTTTAAAAATACTCCAGTGTTAGGTCTATTCTACAACATTGACTTTTAATATTGTCTGAGTCAATTGCAAGATATTTTACAATGCAACTTCCTGTAACATTGTGACAATTATAATGTACAGTTAAGTAACACATCTGCAAATGTTTTTTTCATTAAATGTATAAAAATTAATTAGGTCATCATACCTGTCATTTTCTCTCCTGTTTTTCATTCTGTGATTATCTTGCCTTCATTTAAGCTCCAATCACAGCTTTGCCTTGTAAACAAACTAGTCAGGAAATAGGCATGTGATACCTCTCTGTTTTCACACCCACAGAACCACAATGAGCAATTGTTTTGATTAACTATTCATTGCTGATTCAAAGCACCTAGCATTCATTTCAACCTATTCACAACCATCAGGTTGTGAAAATTATGGTGCTGCAGGTTGTGTCTGTCTGGAGGATAGTCCCTTATGTCCAAACTTCTTCCCTCCTCTCTCACTCTACTCATTTCACCCCTCTTCTCACCCCATTATACTATGGTGCATTTGTTCCATACAAAAGGACTGAATACATTAAGGACTGGTATGTCTGAACCTCAAACCCACCCCCAGTCTTCTTATTCTTAAGGACAATATACAGTTTACTGATGACTAGTTTGTTGAAAACCTTACTGGATAAAAATATTAGAGCTATTTATCTATATTTATTTATCTCCAATCCAAGTTTTCAGTGACACCCATTACCAAAAGGTGTTCCAAACATTGACAACCAGAGCAAGCATCCCCTAAATAGCATCAATGGAAAAAGGCCAGGATAAGAACAAAAATAGTTCAAAATGACATTTGCAAACAACATGGAAATCAAAATGGCATCTAGCAAAATTTAAATGCATTAAAATTAATGTTGCATCCACAAACTAATGCTGAGAATCCCAAATAAATTTTAGTTTCTTATAGAATGTGCTTTAATTAGGTTTTTGGGCTCAGTTTCTCTACTTACACATCGTTTACTTAAAATCTTAACAGTCAACACCTTAAATCATTATTTAGCTTATTTGTGTCTCTTATAATTTGTTAGATTTTTTTTCTTTCTTTCTTTCTTTCCTTGCTTCCATCCTTCCTTCTTACTGTTTTAAAGATATTCTCTTACACACAGCGACACAATACCCTAGGAGTACCCTTCTACAAAACTTCTGGCCATACGTGGCAGTGCAGAGTTGGCTTGAAACGTGTGCTTTAGGTCTGTTCTATAGAGGAAGCCAGCAGAGCATAATGCACGCCTGCTGCCCCAAGTTGAGCTACACTGCCGTTCAGACTACTGACATTCTTTAGCAAGTTCTGGTCTGAATTACTACATTTAATTCAAAAACATTTTATTAAGAATTTTTCCCTTGCTTGTAAGGATATATTTTTTGGTGCTTTTACTTCTGAAAAATCTATTGACGATAAGTATTTTATAATCAATCTGATGTTGTTTTTTGGTTTGTTTCACATTTATAAATGCAAATTCAGTGGCGGCAAACCACTATTCCTTGTTTTCAAGACTGAGCTGGATACATATATGGAAGCCTTGCAACGCTCATACAATATCAAAGCAAGAAAAACTGTGCATTTGTACTCCTCATTTGTAACTCCAATGGACCAATAGACTGTAAATGAAAAAGAAGGACCCCTTTATATTGTTTTATGTTATATGATGTGTTATGTTTTGTAATTATATGTACTTTGTGTTTAATAAAATTAAAAACTAAATTAAAAAACTACTGACATTCTTTTGACCATCTGCCAGAGTCATAACTCATCTAGCAGTCCAGAAAAAGTTACTGAGTAGGACCCAGACTGACTAAGAACTAATACTAATCCTAGGACTCAACAGTGGCAGCTTGGCAAAGGTGAATTTGAGTTGTTCCTTCTGGTCCACAGTCCAGTACCTTATCAAATGACCCAGCACAGTTCAGTTCAACATTTAGTTTTTTAGCAGACTCTCTTATCCAGGGTGGCTTATGACCAGTGGCGGATGCTGGTCTTTCAAGGAGGGGAAGCTCAATTTCGGCCTACATCATAAAATGATTCGCTCATTTCG
>JAUZSU010201380.1:0-11609 GCA_034780255.1 Parotocinclus maculicauda
GATCGGCGAGGACGGCCGAACGCTCCGGGGCGAAAGGTACGAACCCTAACAAAATAGTGTTGTAAGAACCTTAAAAAGAGGAGAGTTGAGTAATTATAGGTTATGAATAATCACAGCCATAATCACAAATCTGAAAAGTGCGGCAGAATGCAGAGTCGAGAACAGGCAGGGCTAAGGCGATCTGTAAACAGGTAAGAAATGGGACAGACAGAGTATAAAAACGGTGAAACAAGGTCATTCTTCAAAACAGCAAGAGAAACACTGGTGAAAACATGAAACTTTGCAACTGAAAAACACACAACAAGTGACTTAAATAACTAATGATTCTCATGATGTTGATAATTTATTGGTGACTATTTTTAATGGTTGTCTTTTTCTTAGGTATGATCTGGTCTGAGTGTAAAGAGATTTGGTCTGATGGTCCACGTGAGTACGCCATGCACTTGTGGAACGTTCTGGACTTTGGCATGTTATCCATCTTTGTAGCTTCTTTCACGGCTCGCTTGATGGCTTTCCTGAAAGCATCGAACGCGCAGCTCTACATCGATCTCCACGTGCCCAATCATGACATCAGCAACGCCTCCCTGCCTGCTGAAATTGCCTACTTTACATATGGTGAGAATAGTACTCAAGATACATCATGAAAATTTACTGTGGAAAAAAAGTCTATCCAATTTGTAGAGGAGTTTTCCTTTAATTGTGGTGCTGTAAGGTGTTGCAAAATGTTAGTAACAATAATTTCCTGCCAGGGGCTTACACTTAATGCACTCAATTGTTTTCTTGGTATTTGTTGTGATTTACAATATTTTCCTTACTGCATGCAGTTTCTGAAATCCCTACTATAAAATTTATATTTACACTTGGATGACTCTGCTTATTTGCATAAATTTTCCCCTTTCCATTAGGATTCGCATCAGGCATTGTTTGGATATAGTACACCATGAATTATTGTTAGCTCACTGCAGTGCACTTCTAAACTCCTACTTATAAATATATTTTTCTATACCTGAATAAATGTGTATACTTTAAAAAAAAATCCCACTTTCTTTAAGAGCCACCTCAATAGTTCTGTAGCAGAGTTTTCGAATCCTAGTTTAGGACTTTTGGATAGGTAGCGAACAAAATAAAAATGGGTTGCAGGAAAAACTATCAGGCAAATAAATGTGCAATAAATGTGCAACAAACATCCACAGTAGACTAACAGCAGTATCTAATCTATCAGCCTATTCCTGACATCGCAACATGTATAAACACATAGAAGAAACTCACAGTTCAAACGAAGAGGAAGCAGGCTTAATGCACGTCATTGGGACACATCTGGATGGACTAATACATAATTCCATGCACTGCTTTCCACATGAGAAGTGTGCTTATTATCGGAATAATAAGCGGAGAGTGAAAAATAACTTTGAATCTCCAAAATCAGTAGCATCACTTTCTACTACAACATAGATATGTGAATTAGGATTATTCATTCCAACTGAGATTAAGAATAAGGTACAAAAGCAATTTAAGCTTAGTCCTGATATGCTTGTTGCCCTCTGCTCATTTGAACCCCAGTGGGACCAGATCATACCTAGCAGACAGAGCAACCTGAAGCAATTTAGCTAAGCATTAAATGTGTGGGGGTGTTACAACAACTTTGGCATATTATAATTGCTGACGAATCAATCAGTGTTACCAATAAACCCAAATAAAACCTGAATTTACAAGGCACTAAGAGGTGTAACCAGTATAAGCTAATTATCCAAATATGTGGGTGGTATCTTTGGAATCATTAGCAAGAGCATCTTTAATTGGCCAATATTGTTAAAATATGTATATTTTCTTAAAAGATAATTACTTAATAATTAATAAATTAATATACAGCATATAATTGTTTCCATCCTACACCACCCTTTTCAATTTTAATCCACGGTTCTAACCTTATTCATGCTTTTTAAAAATTATTATTATTTCTCTATTTAAAAATGTACACAAACATATTTGAATCCCATCCGATTTTGTTGGTTATTATTATATGCTGATTTGTGATTATGAGCCATACAGTCAGATTTCAGTCTTGTGCCCAGAGTAATTAACTACAAGAACAACTAGACATGATTAAAATCCAAACATTTTACATTAAAAATCAGATGTAAACATGACCTGTGTTGGTATAGGAAAAATAATCTATACACAAACACAATTGTCCAGCAGTTCTTGTGGGATCCTCTTCAAATTCATTTTGAAATATCTCCTAATTTATGTGAGCAGTTGTAGTTTGTCAGTTGTAGTGGCTTGCATGGAGACCTGGCCATAATTGTAAGGGGCTCTGACAAAAAGTTTCTTTTAAAAAATTCTAAATTGACTTCATAAATGCTTTATTTCAAAACTAGAGACTATATATAATATATAAAATAATTTTTAGAATCGGATGAAAATTGACCAAGTTATGACATATTAAACTTAGAAGATTGCATGCATACCATCATTAGATTGGCTATTTGGATTAAATTGATTCATTCAGCATGCACAACAAGTATCTTTTTTATTAATTAAATGAATGGAGGGGACACAATTTTCACTTGAATATATCAGGCTCAGGCGCTTCTCACTGTGACAGGTGTTGAGCTGTGATCGAGTATCAGTGTTTTGTCAAAAGTTAGATTGAAAAGGGTATTGATTTATTTTAATTAATTACACCAGTACCAGCCTTATCATCATGTTCCAAAATTTATAAGAAAGACTAATCAAAAGACGGAAGACTGGTATGAGCAAAGCAGTGCGGGCAATTTCCATTCTAATACCCAGATATTTAATTGTCGTTTTGGATTGCATGTCTATATAGTGTGACTTTGTGCTGACTTAAAGGAATTCCACATTTCTAATATCATTAAATGCTGATATTTTGCACAACTTTTGCATGTAATGTGAGAGAAGAAGCTATTTCCTAACATAAGCTGCACTAATATTTAGTAATTTTTAAAAATGGATTAATCGTTCTTGATATTAATTATTTATTACTCTAGTATGAAAAATGAAAGTTTTGTTTTGACTTAAAAATGTGTACAATGTTATCTCCTTAATTACAAAACAATTACATAGTCCATTTATGGAAACTGAGTAAACAAAGGAACCACAAATCTGTTTTATTCTACTCTCAAACTCAACTTTTATCTGCATTATGTGTTCTGGTGTTGAGCTTGTCACATATGCTAATATGGCTGTTATCCTTCTAGTGACATAGCAAGCAGTGCGTTGGTGTCCCAAATGTACTTCAATATACTGTTTATTAATGCATGTAGCATTACATAGCGTTTATTAATGTAGCATGTGTATTTTATTTATATATTTATTGAACTATTAAGATCCATGTATAAATCTTAGAGCTCATGGTAAGTCATTATTGGATTATTTTTTGGTTATTTATTGTTTTAAGATGTGAGACAACAAATCCATATACTGCACAAGTTCGGGAAGGAACACAACAGGGAATGTACATACTGTATGTGCATTAGGAATAAATTCTCTATTTTATACTGAAGAAAAACGTCAAAAGAATAATTCATTTCCTGTGTGTTTGCTCATTTTATTGATAACTGCACTTAACACTTATATCACTGATCACTGAGCTTGGTGGAACATAGAGCTGAAATGCTAATAAAAATGCTACATAGAAGGTAACTTAAATAAATTAAAATACACACATCCAATATATTAAGGTCATATTTAGAGTATAACAATACCAACACTAACAATGCATTTGCACTAAAAATTATTTGCTGCTATGCAAACTGATGCACGGCCTTGAATTCACTTGCTTAATTTCCATGTGTACTGTGCGGTGGGGATCCAAACACAAGTCACACCTCAAACTGCATTTCATGGCATTCATGGCATTCATGGCAACCCAAGCTGTGGTCAGTTACTAAGGTGAATGGAACCCCAAATATTATAATTTAAGCTGTACTGTAATATTAATCTATATTATTTATACTATAATATTAAACTGTTAAAACAAGTCTACTCAGGTTTGTGACATCAGTTCCCATCATGTTGTGGAAGCACCAAAAAAGAAGCATTATCTGGCTCAAAGGTGATGTTCCTGTTGTTGAGATATGAAGAAGCGCACTCTTAATGAAGTAATAGTAGTAAGAGCTCCACACGTGATCAGTGTTGGTGGGTGTGAGACAATGATGGATATTTTCTACCTTGGCTTTGTCAGAGGCAACACTCTCTCTACTGGCAGTAGAGTTTTCAAGTGGCCTGCAGTTTTTTGGTCTAGTTTTAGGCAAGCAGCATGAATGCTGGTGAACACTCTTTCCAGGCTGTGCAGAACTTTGTTAAGGTCAGGACCTTATTCCAATAAGTCATCCAGGCACACCTCAAAAGTGTTCTTGTGGGATCACAGGTAGATGTTTGAAAGTGGACATGTTACATAATGACATTACAGAGTATCATGTGTGCAGGCTGAGTGAGCTGAACTATTTGTTACCAGCTACTTAATACTGCATTTAATCGTTGTGTGGCAGGGAATAGGTTATCAGCTTTGTTCAGGTTGTTTGTTGTTCAGGCTATAATAATAATTCACTCAGAACCGCCAATCACAGTTCTTTGTCTTTGTGAATACTGCCAGTGCCACCCAAGGACTGCCAGAAGGGCCAATGACACCTGCTGCAACTATCTCATTAATCTCGTCCTACATCAACTGTCATCTGCCTAGCGGCAAGCAGTGTGGGCAGAGGCGTTGCTGTGCTCATGTCAATATGATGTTGTACCTAACTTTTTGAGCACAGTACTTCTCACTGGCTGCAAATATTTCACAAAATGCTTGGAGTGAACTTGAAAGTTTGTCATGTTTATATGCAGTCAGATCTGTACTGTCCCACTGCCCCAGCACATATACAGTTTCCTCTGTAGCTATGTCAGCTAAGTGTTAATCGCTCTATTTTATCGCGTTGATGTTGGCATTGTTGCATTTTTGCTACCAGTGAGCTGAATCATTTCTCCACTGAGAAAGAGTGTGTGGATGTTTAAATCCAATGTGGCTTGAACTGGCATCAGAAATCCAGCTCAAGATTATTCTGATCACTGGTGGAAAGAACTTGTGTTTGCAGCTCCATTTACCCAAATTATATGCTGCATAGGTGCTGTTTTCTCAACACTGACACCATTTTATTGGTGACCAGATTAAGGCATGTATTGGTTGGTGGCTCCCAACCACCCACAGTCTCTCTAAGCATGCTAAGTAACACATAGGTCTGTAAAAGTGACACACTATTATTCTTAATCCTCTAGCAAAGTAAGGGTGCAAGTAAACCATAGTCCGTGCAGCCAAGCCACACAACTGACTATGAAGTTTGTGTTAAGGTTGCTGGGGAGCTCTCCAGTCAATCCAGCTTCTCTCGGACAGTGATACCACTGGCTGACTTGCTGGTCCTAAAACATTGCTGGTATTAGCCACCTTTGATGGTAAGACTGGCAGGATCCATCTGGCAGAACATTTAATACTCAGTATCAATGGAGTTCCATCTTAGTTTCCATGATGGCTGCCCTGCTTCCTTTCTTCTTCTGCTAGGGGTCGATCGCCCTCACAGAGAAGCTGCTCCATCTCCAACAGTTGATCCTACTTCTGACTCCAGTCTAGAGGCTCAGAAGAATCAGGTGACCTGGAAAATATATTTTGCAAATTTTATTAACAAATGTACATACACTTTAAGCACTGAAATAGCTTGGTGGAGCAGAGAACTAAAATGCCAGCAAACAGGCTAAGGCCTTCAATGTAACCACTAGGCCCATGTGCAGTAACTAAACCAACTTAACAAAATATTAATAGCAATGAACCAGTTACAACAGTGTAGTGCTTAACTATATTATCTCAAAAACAAATCTTCAGTTACATGACATTAGAAAAGATAATATCTGGCGTTTAATTATATTATTTAGAATAATCAAATTTTACTTTTTTAGTGCTTAGCTTTATAAAGCTCTAGATTTGCACACTGTGGTATAGGTTACCCTCTCCAGTACTGAGCAGTATCAGTGCTGCTATCTTCTGGTGGAAAAAAAGTAATAGCATGCACAATTGCACAATTAAAGAACTATCTCAAGTAAGGGCAAGATAGCTGCATAGTTTCTGTGTGAGAGAGAGACTGTGTGAGAATTGTTTCTTATAACACATGAAAAGGAACATTTACAGCATTTGGCAGACAGGCCTGTGCAGAGTGTCTGGTGTAATTATACATTGTACAATTCCAGCAATTGTGTTTGTGTGTAACAGTGGCAACTTGGCAGTGCTGAGACTTTAACCACTGACCTTCTAGCAATATTTTCATGCATATTTTTTGATGGGTGTCCATTTGTCATATAAAATACAGTTTCACTCTGTTTAAATACTTTGAGGTCGGTCCAACATCTGATGATCATGGTTGTTTTTGCTACTAAGTGGGATCCAGGTGGACAACCTGCACAAATATTGACTACACAAGGCCCTTGTACAATAACAAGGCACTGCTATTATTATTATTATTATTATTATTATTATTATTATTATTATTATTATTATTATTATTATTATTGCAGTTAATAATTCTAGCAATGGCTTGTATATACTGGGAATATGTAATAATACACCGCTTTATGTGTGAAAGGGTTGTCTGGTTGTCTGATGCGTTTGTCCTGTTTGTTTTTTTTTCTCTCTTTCTCTTGAACTCAGCGAGGAATAAGTGGAAGCCCTCTGATCCTCAAATTATCTCAGAAGGTCTGTATGCCATCGCTGTGGTCCTGAGCTTCTCACGCATAGCATACATCCTTCCAGCCAATGAGAGCTTTGGCCCACTGCAGATCTCACTGGGTCGCACTGTGAAAGACATCTTTAAATTCATGGTCATCTTCATCATGGTCTTTGTCGCTTTCATGATTGGCATGTTTAACTTGTACTCATACTACTTAGGAGCCAAGTACAACCCAGCCTTCACAACGTAAGTAAAATTTATCATTTATTCAAATGCACACCACTGCTACATGCCACATGTAATGACACACAAAACACATGCACAAGTCTGGAATTTAAGATGGCACTGTAAAAGTCCTTAAATGTATTAACCAAGGATGAATTTTCTTGTGGGTATAATCTCTTGCTGTGCTCTGTAGTGCACAGCAGCTTCTTGATATCATTTCAGTGGATTTGTTAGAGACCGCTAGAGTATTTCTTGGTTGTAATCCTTACCAAATTACTCTGAAAATAAGGGTAATTCTCCTCTATAAACTGACAGTTTACCTTTAATTTCAGATGATTCTAAAAGCTGAATTAGACATGTAAAATTTGTTGGGAGCAGGGGCACAGGTTCCTAGTAAGCAGGATCATAGTTTCAAAAGTTGTTAGGTATGGTTTAGAAGTGTTAACAGATTAAAGCCATTTGTATTGTTTGATTCCTGTGCAGAACCTGCATTGTGCAAATGCATGTAAACGTGCAGCATCCTCATTATCCTCTGTTAATTTTCTGGGGAGCTTAACTTTTCTCAAAGCATGAGGTGTGTATAGTAGCAAAAATGCCACTCATCCAAAGTACTCTTACCTTGAAAAATATTTAACTTATGTAAAAATACTTATTACAATAACTACCTAAGACTAATAAAATACCCTAATTGACAAAAAAATGAAATCAATAATGCACCCAGGTAGCAATATCAGATTTCTGCAAAACTTCTGCAAATCTCAGGCAAATATGTAAATTATTATAGGTTTGGTCTGATTGTACACATGGTCTTGCCACAAGAAAGTGTAAAAGTGCTTCCCCCACTGCAAAACTAAACCCACTGCTAAAAAGTCTTTTTTGGGTAGTGTACCTCTTGGTGAGACATTGTTGGATGCTAGACAGGTTTTTTTGGCACATTTGACCACTGATGTTGCAAAAGGTTTAAAAGTTAAAACAGAGATGACAAAGTAAAAGCAGACTAAATCATATTGTGTTAAGAAAATAAAATAGACAAACTCAGATAATAAGGATAACTGATAACAAATTATAGGTTTTGAACAATACATTTAAAATGAGAAACGTTTAAGAAAAGAGAAAGATAACTGAAGACAATGTAACTTATATTGTGGTCAGACTAATTAAGATAATTAGGAGAAAGTAGTGAATGGATCTGTAAGAAAGCAAAGCACCAAGTAAATATATACTTAAGATTGGGGAAAAGAAAACTGGAAAAGGAAAAGTAAAGCAAAGAAACAAGAAATATCTTTGGTTCACACTGTCTGCAATTAATAAATTTGAAATTTAAATTACTTTGGATCCACATTTTTCCAACCCTTCTTTTTGAGCAGTTCTGACATTTACCAGCCTATTGATGTTTTGGGTTTTTTTGTTTTTACTCCCATATTTAAACCAATATTCTGACTGAATATCAGTAAATCCTGTATGCATATTACCCAGCCTTAGGGAGTGTCTGGAATGATTCAGATTCTGACCTTTAACAAATCCAAATTTACATGGCCTTACATAACCAATTAAGTTTTAATTCCAAGGTTCACTGTAGATGTTAGAATTACTGAAATTTTATCTGCATTTTCATACTTTCCCAACTTTTTCTGATTGTGTGTAAAAATTTGAGTATATTTAATATCTGCAACTTCCATCATAGTTACATACATGCAGTATGACAAAGCATGGTCAAACTAGCAGAACTGGAGTAGAATAAACAACAACTAGTTGCATATAATGGCATATGAGGTAAACATGCTTAATGTTTACTCTAAATACACTTTTAATCTGTTAAATAGTTAAATGGAATTGTTCATGTTATTTCTATACTTTGTTCTACAATTTGTGTTTGTATGGATAGTATTTTATTCATATAATTTGCAGCAGCAACACAATTTACGACCCGAGTTAAAAATGTAAGAACAGTGGTGGACTGTGTATTATGGCCTGTTAAACAAAGAGACTAAAATGTACTAAAATATTGCAGTCAGGATATTAACTCACTGGTCACTTTAGTAAGTACACTTGTTATTAATTTACATTTATGTCATTTAGCAGACGCCCTTCTTCAGAGCCACTTACAATTCATAGTCTTACAATCCAAGCAATTGTGGGTTAAGGGCCTTGATCAGGGACCCAACTGTATTAGCTTGGCAAAGTTGGGATTTAAACCCTCCATAGTGCAGTACCTTAACCACTAAGCCACCACAGTCCCTCAGTTATGCAAATATGCAATAATCTAATCAGTAAATCACATGGCAGAAACTGGCCACACTGGGTCTTGTTTGTACTTATGATGGCATGTGGTGAAATGTTTTATTGGTCAAAAGAGACCAGGATTTCACTACTGAACATTTTTGGATGTATTTAGATAGAGTAGTCCATTGCCACAATTATTCAAGTTAAAATATGTAAATTTACCTCGCTCAGTGTGCGCAAATTTGGTAACAACATATCCAAATAGGCAAATGGGTATATTTAAAGCAAAATTCAACTCTATGAAATATTAAATCAGAAGCCTGGACATTTTTTCAAGTAGTAGTTTTGAATTATTATATTGTCAATTTTCAGAACTGAAACTGAACTTTTTAAATGTTGTACAACCCCCCACCCCACTCAACACCACCATCACTATTACCACCACAACACCTCATATGTCATGCTGTAATACTGGCAATATCAACTGGTCAAAGTAAAATGAACTACAAAACTTTTTTCCTTACTGTCTGTTAAATGCTTCTCACTTGATTCACTCGCTATTCTGGATTATTTCTATAGCAACCTTCTCATTTCTTGCTATTCTGGACACAGTTGCAAGGATACCTTTGGCAAGTCATTCACTCAAAATGAGGGTTCTGCCGTCCGGTGGCAGTTTTGATCTTTGCGGCTGAAATTAGCATGCTGATTAAAGTCATCCCTAGCCACCTCCAAACAACCTACAGACAACTTGTGCTCATGATGGCATGGTTACATGGCTGCATGTTCTTAACACTTCATAACTTAAAGTTAAAAGTGGTAAAGTGACAAAGCTCCCTGCTGTTGTGAGTCACCCTGTCAGCATAAAGTGTGAGAGGAGGTATTGATCTGAGCTGCATTTTCAGCTCTCAAGAGTGTTTTCTGGATGTAATCAATCGATTGTATTCCGGGTGGCAGTTGATGGTCTAATTTCATCTGAAGTGGCTAAGTTTAATTGTGCTGCCCTCTAGGCTTGACACTTTCAAACAGTCTGTGTTAAGAGTCTCTTCCTCTGATGATTGTGTCCAACACAATACAAGCAGAGTACTTAAGGTTTTTGGTGGTTTAAGTGTTTTGCTTTTATTATTATTATTATTAATAATAATAATAATAATAATAATAATAATAAATAGTTTATCATTTGTTGAACTATATTTACTTAACATTAACTTTACTTATGGCTTCTTGTGAAAATGTTATGATCCAAAAACATAGAACATGTTGAAGGGATTATAATCTTTCAAGCATCATGGTAAATACACATACAGTTCCAGGTACAGGTAGTAACTGTGCAGTTACATAATGGTTAATTTAGCTAATAAACTGGCCATTCTTATATGTTGACAATTCTTTAGGGGCTTTAATGTGAGCAGCAGAGGGCACTGTTTAGATGCACTGTGGCAGATTGTTCTGTTCTTTCAGTGAAAAGGACACAGAGTACAGATAAGCAGATACACAGCATATATTTGTTGGAGTTTGTCCTTTTACTGTTACGCACACACACGCACACACACACACACACACACACACACACACACACACACACACACAAGGCAAGGTGTCCTGCACAGTGACGCAAATGCAAAGTGGGTATATACAGTCATTTAAAACATTAAACATAAAAAACTACCTACAACACTGAAAAATATTTTTTATAATACCAGTAAATTAAAAAAAATAATAATTCTAAAACAAATAACAGTTATTTATTGTAAAATAAATGTGTTTACTAGTTTTGTGATGAAAACATAAACAATAACAGGACTGATGGACAGTAATGGGACAAAAACATTAATTGAACTATTAATTATGATGAATATTGAAATACAGCAAGAGCTGTTAGATTCAGAGTTGAAAACTATAGAAAAAATAAGTGTTACAATAGGCAAATGGGACTTTTTTGGTGGAAAGACTCACATATATGCACATATAGGGACTGTGGTAGCCTAGTGGTTAAGTTACTGGACTATGGAACTAAAGGTCCAAGGGTCAAATCACAGTTGGGTCCCTGAGCAAGGCCCTTAACCCACAATTGCTTGGATTGTAAACTGTATGAATCGTAAGTTGCTCTGGATAAGGCCATCTGCTAAATGACATAAATGTAAATATATTCTACATATACTCAAATATATCACACATATACTACTCACATATATGGTTTGTTGGTGGATGCATTTAGTGCATTGTGTCTATGATTGTGAGTGCACTACTTTAGAGTAAGGTAGGACCTCAGAGTGATACATTTTTTTTGTTTGTTTTGACAGCTGAGTGTTACAGTCATGTTGTGTGTGTGTGTGTGTTTCAGGGCAGGTGGAAGTGATAATGATGTCCCCTGGGCCTGTGTGTGTGTGTGTGTGTGTGTGTGTGTGTGTGTGTGTGTGTGTGTGTGTGTGTGTGTGTGTGTGTGTG
>JAUZSU010201391.1:0-11609 GCA_034780255.1 Parotocinclus maculicauda
GTTTAAATGCCGTTGAGATTTTTCGGCCCGAGCCGGCTGTTTTTTTTTTTTTTTTTTTTTTTTTTGGGAATAGATCGAGCACTTAGAGCAGCGTTTGGAAAGCCCCCTTTTTCGTATCCACATGGAGCCCAAGGCTCTCTTGCACCTCCTCCTGCACCTAGTGATGTCATCTGTTATTATTTTTACTAAGGTAATCCAATTACCTCCGGACGACTCTGTAAAAAATAACGTCCGAACATTATTAAAGGTTCCAAACCTCGCCGGGGACATGGGACGTACCCACGATTCACTGCCTAAATCCCGCGGGAGAGTTTATAGTCCCTGATTGACAAACCCGAAGCACTTGTGTAACGTTTCCTTCAACCGTTTCTTCTACAATTCAAGATCGTAAAAGCAGTTTGGAGTCAATAACGGGACCAAAAGCGCTCAATCAAGGTACTTCAGATCCGAATGCTGAGCTGCGCTGGGTTTGATCAAATGCTATGTGCCTTTCCCCCGCAACGAACCAGCCATTAGTGTGATAAAAAAACAACTCAAACGTGTTTAAATTCAACCCGCACTTTTCTTCTGAGCCACCAAGTCCTCTTCTTGTCCCTCGAACCATTTTCGGTACCTCGTATCTCTTAACGTACAGCCTGCACATCACCAGCCATGACAGGATCGCTAGCGGAGATCCACGTGCATCTTTTTTTAATATATATATATATATATATATTTATAAATGCATAGTTTTGCTAAAGTTTCTCAGAAAGAACTATAGAACTTTTTACTGTAACTTTTCAGTTTACAGTTTATAGTTCTTACTTGGTTTGTGTTGCACTTAAGAAAGAAACAGAATGGTAGACAGACAGCGTATAGAATCACCACAAAGATGGAGAAGTGAAGCAAATCAGAAGCAATGCTTTCAAAACGCACCTAATGAGCACAAAACGTCAGCCAAGAACAAACAGACCATTTTTCCTTTGCAACAACGAATTGTAGTTGCCCATCTATCTCAACTCCGTTTGCGCTTGATGCTTGCTAATTGAGAGATTTCCTAGCTTGCAGACTTTAAATGTTAACCACGACATACATTTTGTTTAATAAACACTCATTATAAAGACTTCTCATAGTTTTTTTCAACAGCTGCTTACTCCAATGTCATGTATCAATGACATTCTATTTCTAGTATATCTACAGTATAGGTTACCTGACTTAGGGAAAACGTACGACTAGAATTCTCTGATTGGTGCTGTTATGTTTACAGCTTTACCCAAAAAACAATGTTTCTGTTCATCAGCATTTAGCAGACAGAAAATAATAAGAATAAATCAAACTAAACATGAAATTTCTCTACTCGAATACATTGTACATAATAACTAAATACCAAACAAGTGTGTTATTCTGTATCTGAGTCTTTAAAGTTGAGATGCAGCACTTTATAAAGAATAGAAGAGGGAATAATATGCCCATATTTAACATCTAGTTATTTGTTTATGAAGATATTAATTTTGTAACATGGTAATATTTAGGATTAGAAAAGGCTGTACACCTGGTAGTCTTATGCACATAAAACCAGACGTTTATGAACACATAAACAGGAATATGGCTTACAACAACATTACAGTGACAAAGATTTTTGCATGGTGGCACTACTAAAATGACACTGTTCAGAGGCTTTGCAGCACAGTCATTGAATATCAGTTCCATTGAAAACTGGATGATTCTATAGAACAAAATGTAAATGCAAAATTACAGCTACCAAAGTAATGACACCATTAATTATGGTTTAAAATTCTGAAATAAATGATTTGCTAGCCATAAATTGAACACAATTATTTTTAGGAAATTAAAAACTGAAAATCAAATTTATTTGATATTTTTTATTTGTTTTATTAGATATTCACATAAAATAATCAAAGTTTTATATTTAAGATTGAAGCCGTTATTAGGTGGTGCAATGATGGGCCTATTTTCCCTGATGCTACAACAGTGACATCTGCTGACTGGTCAAGTTGCTGGAAAAAAGACAGTTGACACAACAATAACGAGCTCCTCTGCACCCTGTGGTGGCCTCGACATACTGGAAGCAACATGGTTTAGTCAAAAAGGGACAGCCTCGTCCGAAGAAAAATGGAAGCGTGCAAAATGTAAAAGAATTATGTTTCCTGTTTACATTTATCAACCCCATTTGATGGTTAAAACTGTTAAACACTTGGATATAAATTTATTTATTTGACTAATTTATACATCCCGGGTGATCACAAAATATGCATACTCATTGAGACAAAACTGTCTTGACCTTCACAAATCAGGCAGTGGCTATAAAGATTGTAATTGGGTTGTTTTGGAACTACAGCAGTGTTCAAATCTATCAACAACACATTATCTTTTATGGCACCAGATGTTGCAATGATAAAGCTATGGGTTGTGGAGTTAACTTCAGAGTATATGGAAGATAACTCACTGGGCTACCCACATGCAGAGGTGAGAGGTCTGTAAGAATGTGTATCAGGCTTGCTACACAGTTCTGTTATGTTGGCAAAGGGCATCTAAATCCTAATGATTGGGAAGTTGATGGTAGTAAAAACTAATATTAAAATGTATGAATGTTAATAATTGTGACAAATATTTTACAGGTGAAATCCTTCCCTTAAATTATATTTTCATGTTATAAAGTAAGATTAGGCGGAAGTGTTCACAAATGTGACTAATTTTTAAGTGCCATAAAGTCAAACCACAGCATTGTGCTTCATGTTCAAAACATCCAAAACAAAAACAACTGTGAACAACAAAATGACAATTTCCATTCAAATTTTTTATTTAATTATGTACTTGATTTAGAAACAGCACATGGTCTCTATTATTCAGGTAAGTTGTTAAACTGTGTAGCAATGCGTACATGTTTACACAACAGAATTTGCTGTTACTCTTTAATTAAAATGACTATATTAGAAAGTGTCTTAAATGGTTTACTACTCTCACCAGTTCTATTTCGTATAGTCTAATTGTGCTCTAAGTTGTATCTATGCTGTAGGGCATAAGGATGTATGAACCATTTTAGACACAGCCCATATCTATGGGTGCCTGACATAGTCAAGCAAAAGTGTCTAACACCATTAAAGTGCTTAAATATTATTGTGTTAACACATTATTAAGACTTTGGCAGCCCTAGTAATTGAGTCTTTTTAATGTGCATATGAAAAATAAGGCTGCAGTTGTCAATGGGGTCAAAACACAAGCAGACCAGGTTTGTGAGGGCAAATTCATACTAATGCCAAGGGCAAAATCAATTGAACAAGTGAAACTAGGAACTAAAAAGAGCAAAAGAGCCAGATGAGCAGATGAGTGGAAACAAACAGTTACTTGTAAGTAGCTAAGGATTCACACAACAATGCGTTAGATCTAAATACAAGTTATATTAATTACTAATGCAGTGGTTAATCTTATCATATAAGCTTTTTATTGCAATATACCTGTGTCTTTATATATTATTTATTTCTTCTAGCATTTAATTTATTTTGAGTCATGGCAAATTACGATGTCATCATAAACGCTATACATCAAATTATGGTCTGTCCATCTTCTTTCACCTCTCTCTCTCTCTCTCTCTCTCTCTCTTTCTCCTCTTGCTCGCTTGCTCTCTCTCTCTCTCTCTCGCTCGCTCGCTTGATATCTCTCTCTCTCTCTCTCTCTCTTTCTTTCACACTCTCTTTCTCTCTTCACTCTCTCAGATCTCTCTTTCTCTCTCTCTCTCCTCTTGCTCGCTTTCTCTCTCTCTCTCTCTCTCTCTCTCTCTCTCTCTCCCTCTCCCTCGCTTGCTCTCTCTCTCCCTCTCCTCTCCCTCGCTTGCTCTCTCTCTCAATCTCTCTCTCGCTCTCTCTCTCTCTCTCTTTCTCTCTCTTTCACACTTTCTTTCTCTCTTCACTCTCTCTCTGTCTCTCTCTGTTATCATTGTGGGGCATTCCACTGAATACTATTGTAGTTAATCAACACTACACCAACCTATTCCTAACCTTAACCTCAGTAACCTAAAGCTAATATGTTGGGTAATGAATGTCTACGGTCTTTCAAAAAGAAGTGTTTTTGTAACTAGTTTTTTTACTAAAAAAGAAGCAAACCTATCAAACCTATCCACAAGGTAAAAATATTTTATTAATAAACCCCAACCCCTTCACCCAATTACACAAGCACACACACACACACACACTCAAACAAACACATAGACACTTCAGTCTTTTGACATTTTAGTCTCTAACAGTGCCCAGTGATGTTGAACATCTCCAAAACAACCACAAAACAATTTTTCACATGCAAATACAACTGTTGGAATTTCACTGGGTAAAGTTACCACTAATAAAGACATTAATCTTTATGATCGTGATTGCATCGAATAATGCTAATGCCTTGCAGGCGCAATTACATTTTTATAGTGCATTACCAAGTTTTCTACATTTTTCAGAGTAAAGAAGCAATCTCTGTGAAAAGAACACTAATTAGCCTACATTTGTATAAACATCACATGAATAACCATGTCAGCCATCGCTCTGTGTGGATGCTATCCGGTATCCAGAGTAGTACTCAGATCATGGATTAGCAAGGTTATTGCGACCAGATCCATACAGTCATATATTAGGCAGTCATATACTACTTGGCCAAATGTATATAGACACCCCTTCTAATTAGCAATCTGTTACTTCACCTACACTCACTGCTAATGTTCATAATGTGCTGCATACATGCATGGCATATCTCAATATAAGATTTTTAAAGGTGCTAATATAACCAACAAACCAACTCCATTAACTGTATGTACTGCCCTTCTAGATATAAAGACATGTTTCAACTTTGATGAAGAACATGGCTGGCTAACCTTTGGGAACAATTGGAATGGCATCAACAATTTAGAAAGAAATTATTTTCTAACACCATTCCTGACAAAAATCTAGTGGGCAGCCTTTTCAGCACAGTGAAAAGAGAAAGCAAACTCTATACTATATTACCATGATTTTGGATGTAATTTTTCACTGTCAGCACAAAAAAAAAGTGCAAAAATACATATACATGCAGTTTAAAACAATCACGTTTAAAAGACACATTTTAAGATCTCACAAATAAGTGTATTCATATGGTTAGTTTATAATAATAATAACTCAGTTCCAGAGTTTTTAGGCCATGACAAAAATAGACCTGCTTCCCCAGGTGGAAGGTTGGTATGGGGGACAATGAGTAAGTGAGACAAAGAAGATCTTAAAGAGCAAGGTGGAGAGTGAATGGTCAGGAGTCCACTGATGTAAAGGAAAGCACGGTTATGCAGGACTTTCATAGTAAGGAGAAAAATATTATGATTTATATATTAACCAGTGCAGGGCTAAGAGGATGGGAATGATGTGGGGAGTGTGCTTGCTGTGAGTGAGAACGAGAGCTGCTGAATTCTGAATTATATTGTAGCTTTTGCTGGAAGGTCAGAGAAAAGAGATTTGCTCTATTCAAGATGTGACATGATGAAAGCATGAACCAGAGTTTGAGAATTTTAGATTGTGTTATCTTAGACGTTATGTGTTTGGGGCAAATAAAAACATAAATAGGGTATTCTATGGCAAAATGCTTCTTGAGACATGTAATCTAAGTTTGTAAATTGTGTTTTTAGAAGAGAGCATTCTGTATTTAAATGCATTGATAGATTTTTTGTAGCTGTACCTGTTGATTCAAGACTTGTGTCTGGATGATATGCCCTAGGAACAGAAGTTACACCACCCTACATGGCTCCATTCTCACCTTCTACAGCTGATTTCTTAATTAGCATTGCAACTTAGCCTGCCTGGTTTCTTCTTATGTTCACTTAGTCTCTAGCTAATTCATTTAGGACAGTATCTACTATAGTACAGAGTGTATCAGCCTTGGAGTTGACCAAGAGTTTTCCAACAATTGTGAGAGCATTGTCCATTCACAAGTTTTTATTTAAAATGATAAGTATTACAAACAGTAAAAATAATGCATCTCTTTAGTCTTGCCTGTGTACACTGTTATTAGCAAATAACAATCCTGGATATGAGTCAGAGCTGTTCTAAATGAAATTATTAAATCTATTAGTTAAATATGCAGTTAAAATGTCAACCCAAAATAAAAAACAACAATGTTCACCTATCTACAGCACAGGAACTGCACAGGTCTACAGACTCTACCAAGCTTTAGAATTCATCAGTCATAGCCTACATAAACATTTAAAAAGTGACAACATGCAAAACTGTTAAGGTGTATCTCAATTATACCCATTAACAGCAAAGTATCGGCCTTTCTTAGAACAAGACACATGGCTTTTAAATTCTAAGACACGGGTCTGTAAGGCAGCCAGGGAAAACCGGGAACAGTGTGTTAGAGATGCCAAACGTGAAATGACGAACAATACATGAAAGAATACTTCAGAAACAATAACTCCCTCTGCACATGGAAAAGAATGAGGACAATGACTTATTGCAAGAACAAGAAAACTCATCAACCCAAACAGGATTAATCCCTTCCTGGCCTTAACCCTCATAATCAAGTGTTTTAAGGGATGAATATGACACACATCGCCTCAATCACTAGCTTGTGTACTAAGCAAACAGATAGTAGATGCCATACAGACTGCTCTGTACACAGTTGTGAAACATCTGTATCATCAAAAATGTCAGGATGGTACCTGAATTTAGTTTTGGGTAGTAATACAGAGCCCCCCGGCAAAACTGTGTAACAGCCTCAGGAAACTAGTCTAACAAGACCATAGCCCTTGTTTTCTAATAAGCATGACTGAGTTATCTCGCTATGGCTGTGTCTCCTTGTGGATCCCTAAGAAGTTTTATTTCAATATGTTTGTTGGAACAGCTGATATGTGCATTTGGCGAGCAATCAGTCCTTAAATATAGAAGAGGGTTGTCATCCTGTCTTTAAAAATGAGCTCACTGTTTTCTCACTTTATGCCAGCATGATTGTCTGGTGAATGACCTTACTCACGCAATCAGCAAAGATGCAGGATTACAGTCAGTTACGATGACAGCAGTGCTCAGGCTCCACATGATCAATTTGTGTTCCAGTGTGTGCAAGCAAAATGATAGTAGTCCTCCATGAAAATTAATTGAATCTATCACTGAGGTGGCAGTGCAATAACGAGGTGCCCTTTGAGAAACTGGAGTGAGAGTTCCGAGAAAGTATACTAATTGACAATAATAATGCAAGCAGATAGAAATAGCAGGTTGCTGCAAAAGTCAGCATGCAGTTGGAATAAAAATGGCATAAAAGTGCTCTCCCTGCTGTCCTTAAAACAAGGTTCTTGTTTGATCGTAATTTCAGTAAATTGCCTGCCATGTAGGCTTTTCTGCCCTAGCTGTTAGGAGGTGTTGGAACTGGAAGCCCCATGAAGGTATTTCCTCACAATGTCTATGGGAAACATGTGGCACCTGTTTGCTTCCACGCTCAACCGTATCTCATTTTGTATTTAGACTAGAGACGGTTGAACAGGGTACATGACCTAAATTTCAAATGTACAGTTTTCCCAAATAAACGTATCTTTTCGTTCAGATATATGAATCACTTAGATATATCATCATTACATTCACACATATAAGTTTACTTTGATTAGAAACAACTTCTTCTTGGTGAGCTATTTGTTTGTCAGTGATTGTGTGGAGTGTGAGCTCCACACTCCGTTCACTATTCTGCCCTCATCAGTGTTACCCAGCCCCAAAGAAATGCATCCAGTGTCATCACTTTCCTGAACAACCTGCTGTCCTTAATAAAACAACGCATCGAAAAGGTCAGCTCCCTCGATTGGCATAGCGAGAACATGCTGTCTGATAATAACATTATAACGGTCATATTGTCTTTTGTCTAACCCAAGGAAAGCACCCCATCATTGAAACTCCCTCATATATAGGCAACCAAATAATGTTACAACCAGCTCCAAAGCCATTAAACCTCACAGACTGAGGGACAGCATAAAGGTAATGAAATGCCTCCTTTGGCAATTAGGCTAGACACATGGGACATGAGCTCACTTACTCTGCCGTCAGGCAGTCCAGAGTTCTCATGGCTTATGTCTGCTTTAACACTTATCATTCTGATTGGTAAGCATTAGAGCTTCAGATCTCAGGAACATCCTGCTAGGGGGAACGTATAGTTGTAAAGAAATCCCCTTTCTCTTCTCTCCTTTCTTTTGGCTATTAGGAAATATTTAGTTTAGCAGTTATGTTTGGGTGAAGTGACAGTAAACTTGAGCCTGTAATCCCCACCTATTACTCCGGGCATCACACATGCATCACACATGCTTCCCACACTCCCAGTCATTTACATTTACATTTACATTTATAGCATTTAGCAGACGCCCTTATCCAGAGCGACTTACAATTAATACAGTCTTACAATCCAAGCAATTGTGGGTTAAGGGCCTTGCTCAGGGACCTTGAGGTCCATAGTCCAATGCCTTAACCACTAGGCTACCCAGTCCTGCTGAGTGAGCGTTGTGAGAAAGCCAGTTCAATATTAATGGTGTATGACTGCCAACTATGTATGCTTCTGGGTACAACCTTTTCAAATGCAAAAGCAAAGCTGGAGTTCCCTTGATACTGTGGTAGGGGACTTTGTGATCCTGAAGAATGGGGGGTTGATGGGCTACTGCCTGCGCAATGGACTGACAAGTAGAGGTTGGCTGGATAGTTAATTCCTCTTGGGAATATAGATCTGCAGTGTGCCATAGTGAACGTTTCCACAATACTTTCAGCCAGGCAATTCGCTAGCTCACAAACTTGATGCTCTAGACAGGAATTAAGAAGTGAGTTAATAAGTTAGTGAATGATTAGATCGTGCAGGATTAACTTGTGTAGTTGACCTTATTAGAAATCAGCTCACATCTCCTACCCAGTGCAACTGTGCCATAACACCTGAAATAAAAGCTACATATGAACCAACCCCAACAGGTTAAAGATACTAGACACGGCAGCAATCATATCTGCAATGGACAGAGCCTCATTTCATCCAGTTCATAGGCTATCCAATAGATTATGTAGGTTACAAAAATATCAGCTTTGGAAATGCAAAACCAAAAACCAAAGTTTTAAGAAGAATGTGTCATACCTCCTCATTGTAATAAATGTTTTTGTGTTCCCCTTGCTCAGAGTTGTTCTGGGATTGCTTCTAAATCACTTTAAGCTTAAAACTCGTAGATTTATAAAACTATTCATAAAATCTTTATGAATACACCCCCTGACTGTAGAAATATATGGATTTTAGCAGCTTCTGTGAGATTTAATTAAAATTAACAGTGCTTCAAAAATGTTTTTATAGTAATAATAATAATAATAATAATAATAATAATAATAATAATAAAGTATTATTATTATTATTATTATTATTATTGTTATTATTATTAATAATAACAATAATAATAACAATAAGAATAATAATAATTATTGTTATTGTTATTATTATTGTTATTATTATTATTAACTGCCATTCCAGTGATTGTAAAAACCTGACTCTAATTGCATCTTTAAATTAACCGCTAATCCTAGAGTTTCAAATATTTTTGCAATTCATAAATATATTTGAACATTTTCCATAATATATAAATAATCATGCATAATTCTTTTTTAGCTTTATTTATTTTATTGGGTTGTCTGTATCTACTTGACTGTTGCAGAATACAATTTCCAATCTTTCAAGGGCACTGTATACACATTTCATACAAAATAATTTGGGCCTATAGACTTTCCTGAGAAAGCATGAAAAAAATGGTATGCCTGTTTATATATGCAAATTATATTATAATTATGCACACATTAATAAGAACATTTACTTCATCTAGAAAATGCCCTCAAATGAGCTTATATAATAGAACATATGCCGTATTTCCAGAGAGTTATAACTCATGTATGCTTTTCTGTTTAATTGGTTTAGAATTGCTCTCAGTAGCTGAAAGCAACTCATAAAGGACTCATGAGTGATACAGTTAAATCAATCTGAAAATGCCTAATCTCTATATTATGTTTCAGTGACAAACTTTTCCAGTACAGAGGGTACGTGTCATCATAATTAGAAACTGGATTATCAATCCACAATATATCCTAATAGGCACATTTACAGCCTAAATATTTCATTTCTGTGTGTAGTTCTAGATTAATAGCTTGATATTTCACACATGAACATAACGTTAGAAAATAAACCCATATGCACTCTTCTTGATTAGACCAGTTAACTTCATGCCCAACAATGTGACAGTTGTGTATTGACATATACATCCTGAGTGACTTACAGAAGGCAGAGAGAACTCATGACTGAATATATAAGAATTATAGAAGAAGACAGTCTCAAAGCCAAAACACACAGTGGTTTACTCATTCCCAAAGGGCTAAGTTCATTGCGATAGTAACATTTATCATCTATGTGCATTAGCTGAAGACAAAATCATATGCATCCATCATCTCATGCCAGACCGATCTTTAATGGTGGATGAAGCAGTAATATAAAGTCAAAAAAGTTTCTTTCATGCACTCACTGTGAATGTGCTTCATTCAAGTTTGGTTGTTTTTGGTTTACCTGGATGAATTTGAGTAAAAGAAAAAGCCTGGACCACAGCTTTGCTACTCCAGCTCTTTCTATAGGGTAGTTGTTAGCACATCTGCTTACCAAACAACACGTCTCTGTTACGAGATGTGGTCATTTTTATTAGGACCCAGGTATGCGGGATAAGCATATTCCACGACGTATAATAAGAATAGGGAAATAATATAGAACAACTGAAATGGGATGAGCGTAAGGCTCCTAACACAAAAAAAACAAAAGGATAAAGGGGCGCACCGAGGTTGCTTCCCGAGTGGGAGCAACCCGCGAACTAGTCGCAAGAGGGTGCAAAGCGCCAGTCGGGGCACACGTGCAGAAAGCATGGTTTTAGGACGTCTTTTAAATGGCGAGGCACGGATGTAGTCCAAACGCCAGGGAGCGAGCGTGAGCTCGAATGTGCATGCAATTAAATGAAAGCCATACCGGGATACATCTTATAGAGTGCGTGTTGCCGGGTGGCTACTCTATCTGGGGTATATCTCGAGTCAGCAGCCGACTAGAGTCAGACTTAAGAGAGCGCAAAATGCCGCCATGCCGGGACGCGTATGCTTCTAACACACTACCGGGTGGCTGCTCTAAAGAATACAGAGGGCGCCGAAGCGCCAGAGGGCGAGCGTGAGCTTGAATTTGCACGTAGCGCGCGGGGGGGTGGAGGGAATTGCGGAAGTGGCCGAAGCGCAATAAAGCGAGCATATAAGCTTGGGGCGCGCTTGTAGCTTGTAGAGTGTGAATAACACACAAAAGGCGGCAAGCGCCAGAACACGAAAATAAGCTCAAGTGCGCAAGGATCGCGAACGCGAATAGATCGCGAGAGGCGCCAAAGCGCCAGACCAGGGCGTGTCCTATTCAGGACGAACACGGAAGGGTGCAAGGGCTCCGGTGGTCGGACGCGCAAACCAAACGGTAAATGGAATCCCGATGGAATAACGATGACTTGGCCCCGAACAGTGCCAACACCACGCCTTTATAGGACGTGAAGCAGCTGTTTGGGATCAGGACATAATTACAATAATGGATATATAGGCCGCCTCACCGAT
>JAUZSU010201402.1:0-11608 GCA_034780255.1 Parotocinclus maculicauda
AATTTGGAATAAGGCTGTAATGTAACAAAATGTGGAAAAAGTGAAGCGCTGTGAATACTTTCCGGATGCACTGTATTGTTTATTACTTTACCTGGTAATTGGTTCTTTGTTCTTGATTGTAAGTGAAGTGATTCATGGTGTGATTGTGGATGTAAATGAGCAATACTCACTGTATTCTAAGAGCATATGGATGGTGTGGAATGGAGCCCAGCAGATGGTGAACAACAACACAATGGTGATCATCATCTTCACAGCACGTTTCTTTTTCCTTTACCAAAATGAAAAAAAAAAATAATGCTGACATTTAAAATCAAATTCAATAAATAAATTCTATATTTTTATTCCATATTGGCTTGTGCTTATTCTTTTAATTCTAAGTTGTAGTGGTCATTTTGTAGTTCCACAATTACTGACTGTAGTCCATCTGTTTCTCTCCATATGTGGTTAGTCCCTTGACTCTGTCTCCTTTACTTTATGGTCAGGACCCCCACAGGACCAGCAGAAATCAGGTAGTATTTGGGTGGTGGATCAGTATCAGCAGTGATGCTGATGTAGTGGTGAGGGTTTAATGTCTGTTGAGCTGGTATGAATGGACCAGACACAGATGTGCTCCTGGTCACTACTGGACTAAAAATGGTCATCAGCTAAAAATGTCCAGTAGGCAGCATCCTGTGAGGATTAGCGAATGACTAACACAAATATTACAACAACAGATGAGCTAGTCAAATTACAGTAAGTCAAGTCAGGTTTGATTATATAGCGCTTTTTACAAAGGAGCACTTTTTTTTTGCCAAATTGTAAAAATCTAGGGCAACAATAGAATGTGAGAATTCAGTGTGTAGTAAAAGTAATTACACGATTGAATAGAATAGTATAGCAGATATTTATATCTGCAATTAATTTGTCCGATACACAGAGTCACTTTACAATCTTGAGTCCTCAGTGGGAAAGTACTTGGAGGAATTTTATCCCTTAACATCTGAAGGATGGAGAGAGTCACTGCCCTATGGTGTAGCCCGGGCATGGTGGGACTGGTTTCTGTTGTCGAAAACCAGTAGAGTGATGCTGAAGTGAAGGAGCATCTTAGTGTGTGGGGCTGGATCTTGTACTAGAACATAAGCTCAGAGAGAAAAGAGAAAATGTAGTTACCTAGAGGGAGCCAAGGGGGATCACATGAGAACCCACCTCCACAGCAATAAACAAACCTGAGTGATCACACCAAGAAGGCAAGAAGCAACCCAATATCTGAGAGGACCATAAAGCTATTTGACTGTGAACTCTCAGTCTAAGTCAAGGATGTTCAAGCCAGACATTAACCCAGAAATCTAAATCTAATCAATAGCCTGTGCAAATAAGTATGTTAATAGTGTAGACATTTGGAGAATGTCTGAATCTCAAACTAAAGTGGGGACTTTATTCCATAGTTGGGTGACCATGTATGAGACTCTAAGACTTCACTCATAGTGAAGATCTTTATATGTTATTATAAGTATTTTGTAATCAATGTGGAGTTTTACTGATAACAGCTGTAGAGACCACAGAACTGAATTAAATGTCCTATTTGACGTTTATTTATAGATTTACTTTATCATCCAGCAGGTGAAATTGTCAATTTAAACTGAGTAATTTAACGTTAAGCTTATAAATGCATGAATCTGAATACTGAAAAGAGAAAATATTTCTAAGTTTAGCAATATTACGTAACTGAAAGAAAGACATTTGTGTGATGTTGCTAATGTGCACGACAAGGGAGAGATCTGAATCAAATGTAACACCCAAGTGCACTTCCTTGCACTTCCTAATTCTCAGTTTTGCTCATTTTAAGACCGGCATTTGGACCAGCTGGTATGTACAGCTTTGTATCATCTGCATAACAGTGGAAACGAATTTCATGTTTAAGAATAATTGAGCCTATAGGTAACATGTACAGGAAGAATAATAGCATAACAAGCACAGACCCCTGAGGGACACTGATTGTTTACTGGTTCTCTTTCTAGCTATGCTGCTACAGTTAATACTCCTGGAGTTTCATGCTGCACATGGGATCAGTCATTGTTAACAGACTCTGTGCTCTTAATCAATAAGTAACTGCATTTCCTTTTTTCTCTCCAAACTTATGTTCCAGTACCAGTTCCAGCCCCACACACTAAAATGTTTCTCCATTTCAGCAACACTCTACTGGTTTTCATCAACAGAAACCAGTCCCACCATGCCCGGGCCACACCAAATGGCAGTAACTCTCTCCATCCTTTGGTTGTCAGGGAACAATGTGCCTCCAAGAATTCTGCCTCCCACTGAGGACTCAAGATCCTAAAGTTACTCTGTCTATCAGATGAAATAATATCATGATCTATCATGAATCATGAATGTCATGATCATGATAGTGTCATATGATGCACTTAAATCTAATAGAAGTAGATAATAAACGTATATTATATGATCATATTAATAAATCATTAAGTACCCTAATTATGCTGTCTCAGTACTATAATGGGGCCTGAATCCTGACTGAAATGTTTCATAATACCATTACTGTAAGACTTACCATAAAACTATGGGCAATGTTGCAGGGGATGAGACCAGCACCTTCACGAGTGGGATGGACACCATCCCATCCTAAAAGGCCAGGCTTACCCTCAACAGTTTAGCAACCATAACCTGCTGTAGGCCTGGTCACCTCGCCACATTGGGATGGGGCCAGAGCACACAACATCATAAGACACTGCCTTTGGAATCTGGTGATTCACTAACGAGTTTTCAACAAACGCATTATGCCGACAGGCCTGTAGACTTTGATTAACGGCAGAAAATAGAATCCGCCTGTAACAAGAAGGAAAATGATTAGAGATGAAAAGATTAAAATACTGCGTGATAAAAAATAGATTTAGAATAATAATAGCTAAGAAATACAACAGCTAAGAGCTACAAACTTCTAAAAACTGAGTGAATACTGTGCCTGGTCAGAGCAAATCAGGGTTGCCAGATCAGTCTGATCAGCTACTGTCTCTGATACTGTCTCAGCTACTGTATTTGATAACAGTATTTGATTCTAAAATTTTAAGACACACTAACACACCACCACCACCCAAGAAGTACCTGATCTGTGCTGGTGCTGTGGGGGTCCAGACAAAAAACAGAATTGAGTAAAGGGGAGTAACAATGCATGAAGAGAAACAGATAGACTACATTAGAACTACAAAGTACAGTGACCTAAATAAATAACAAAAAGACTACATATCTAAAAACAAATCTAGAATGCCTAAGACTTTTGCAGAGTGTTATATACTGAACAGCAGAGCTCAAATGTCAGGAAATGCAACTATTTTTATTTTTACATGCTATTTAATGAAACCAATTAACCTACCATGGACTCAGCAGGTTTGAGCAAATTCTGATGATATTACTGAATTCGAGAGCATATTCTGATATTACTGAATTCAAGTGCCCCCACAAATGCTCAATAAGGTAATTAGTAATAATAAGTATCAGTCAAAATGTATTATTTGGTGATTAGATAATTGCTGCAAAACTTTGATGTGTGTTGGATAATTATCCTATAATCCTATATACCCTTGAGAAGTAATCTCAACAAACTAGTCTCCACAAAGGTCCCAGCATGCATGTTCCCTAGCCCTATCATATCAGACTTTTGTCCCTTTGTCTGTTAGGGACTATATTAGTGCTATCAAAGATAACACTGTCATATTTTTAAATAATGCAAGTTCATATAGCAGCATTCTACTATAATAACCTTTACTGTGATAAATTATATTCCAATTTACCTGCAGATCTTGTTGACCTCTGTGTGATTGATGCTGCTGAGGACAGAGGCATCTCCCACCCGTTTTCGGATCCACAGTTCATAGCTGATGCGTGTGTAAAGGAAGAGCATGGCGGCCAGAGGCAGCACAAACAGAGCCACCATGATGAATGTAGTGTAGATCTTGCGGTGCAGCACAGAGCTCCACAGCTCCTGACAGCACACATGATGATTCTCATACAGGAAGTCATACTTCACCTGAAAAACACAGAATCTGTTAATTACTGATCGATTTGATTGACACACTTGATTCACTGCATGAAAGAAGACATATTAAAGTAAATAGTGAAAAAATCTATAGGGAGCTTTCAATCTGGTCCATGACATGCTAACTGAAACACAAAAATAAAAACAACAACAAAGGCAACCGCAAACCATTTTTGCATTATGCTCAGTGGCTTTTTGCATCAATCAAAGTCAATTTGATTTGATACAGGGCCAAAAATCAAGCCCAAACTATACTAATGCTCATCCTTATTACACTACTGTTTCAATAAAGTTATTCAACAAAGCTTTTGTAGTTAGCAAACATTTAAGCAACTGGGCAACAACCAGCAATAGTCGACACTAACTGGTCTTGAAAGATGGGGTGTCTTTAATTATTTTGTTGTCACAAGCAACATTAAAAACAAGATAAACAAAATTGGGCCCCTGCTTTAGTATCAGAAAGAAAGAAACAAACCAACAAGGCTAAGACTGTATTGGGAGTTTCCGAAGTTGTGGAGGTAATTCACTGCCTGGAGCAGAAATTCTGACAAGGAGGCTAGGTTAAAGGGCACTAGTCAGTAGTGTGTGGGGCTACCTCCCTGCATACAAGGTTATTTAGAATTCTGTTGCACATCACCTGCATAAATTATGTCTGCTCCCAGATGACTATGCTAAGGTGAACTCCTACTTCCACACAAAAGCAACACTCTGTGGAGATGTGGGAGGGCTGCTGCTCAAAGACGACTGAGCACTGCCTATGGACCATAAGAGTCATAACCTTTCTTATAAACATACATATTGACATGTACATAATATAAATATAATAACCCACCTCTACTTGCTGGACAAACAGCATGGGTGACCCCACCACCACAGAGACCAGCCACACCATACCTAAACAAAACAATATATATATATATACAGTGGAGGAAATAATTATTTGAGCCCTTGCTGATTTTGTGAGTGAGTGCGAGAGAAATTACATTGTATAAAATATATACATTTATTTGCATTTTGCAAAGAGAAATAAGTATTTGAACCCTCTAACAATCAAAACTTAATACTTGGTGTCAAAACGCTTGTTGACAAGCACAGCAGTCAGACTTTTTTTTTGTAGTTGATGATGAGGTTTGCGCATATGTCAGGAGAAATTTTGGTCCACTCCTCTTTGCAGATCATCTCTAAATTATTAAGTTTTTGAGGCTGTTTGAGACTGGCTAGGCTGCTCCATGACATTAATGTGCTTCTTTTTGAGCCATTCCTTTGTTGCCTTGGCTGTATGTTTTGGGTCATTGTCATGCTGGATGACCCAGCCACGACCCATTTTAAATTTCCTGGTGGAGAGAAGAAGGTTGTCTCTCAGGATTTGACAGTACATGCCTCCATCCATTCTCCCATTGATGCGGTGAAGTAGTCCTGTGCCCTTAGCAGAGAAACACCCCCAAAGCATAATGTTTCCACCTCCATGCTTGACAGTGGGGACAGCGTTCTTTGGGTCATAGTCAGCATTTCTCTTCCTCCAAACATGGCGAGTTGAGTTAATGCAAAAGAGCTCAGTTTTTGTCTCATCTGATCACAGCACCGTCTCCCAATCACTCTCAGAATTATCCAGGTGTTCACTGGCACACTTCAGATGGGTCTGCATATGTACCTTCTTGTGCAGGGGGACCTTGCGGACACTGCAGGATTTTAATCCATTATGGTGTAATTTGTTACCAATTGTCCCAGCTGCCTTAAGATCATTAACAAGTTCTCCCTGTGTAGTTGTAGGTTGATTTTTCACTTTCCTCATAATCAAGAATACCCCACAAGATGAGATTTTGCATGAAGCCCCAGATCAAGGTTAATTGACAGTCATTTTGTATTTCTTCCATTTTCTTACAGTGGCACCAACAGTTGTCTCCTTCTCTCACTGTTAAAATAAACCTACCCTTAAAATTATAGAGTTTTCTTATCTTTGTGAGTGGAGAAACTTACAAAATCAGCAAGGGATCAAATAATTGTTTCCTCCACTGTATGTTTCAGTCGTAATTGTTGTATTGTATGTGTTTTAATAATTAAAAAATGATTATTCAGTTCCTTATCTGTGTAATAAAGCAAATGGGTGTGGGAGAGTCTGTGCCAAGCTGGTGGCATAGGGTGCAGCAGGAACGACGCTAAAAAAAGAGCTAATCCATTGTAGGGCTCATACAAGACCACGCCATCTGGTATTAAACCCAGGAAGTTCTCGATGTCAGGCAGCAATTCTACCCACCGAGCCATTGTGCCATCCTTGGTTCAATAACAACTCCATGTTACTATAAGTTTGTTATATGTGTACTGCAAAGCCAGTGGGTGGTGAAGGCTGCAGCTTTATGCTTAACTTTAATTTATTTAAAATATAATTATAAATAAAGATTTTGAGGGGTCATGGACATAACCAAAATAACCCAAAGCGTTCATTAATGTCATAATATGAGAACAAAGGTTTGTTATATGTTCTTAATGGTAAAAGGTTTTACTTAACATTAAACTATCTTAATCTGGAACAAGATAGTTCTATTTTAGCTTTTGATACATTTAAGTCTCTGTTTGGGTCATCAAATTTTGACTTTATGATTTCTGATCAGAGGAGGGCAGCCACACATAGAGTTTACCATCTGATTTACTGATATTTTAAACATCTGGTTTATGTGCTATGGCATTTTCACCTGCCTTATCTAGGCTCAGTGTATCTGCTGTCTCTGCTACTGGTAAGCTGACATTATGTGGCACTGGTCTCATGCCTAAAGCAGACTGGAGTGTTTAGAAGATTTTTTATTTTCAGTACAGACCCAGATACAGGCAGGAATAAAAGTTTGTAATGTGATCTATGATCTGTTCTCGCCATATCATTCAGACTGCAAACACACTGACTTCCAAGTACCTCTGAGCAAAATTCTCAGGATGTCTGCATATGATGCACATCCAATGTGAGGAGCCATATTTTACATCTGAGGTAAAACGCACAGGTTTTCATAATAAATGATGTATTTAAACCTCATGCATATACTATCACCACAACAATGCAACACAGACAAGGCGTTGCTGCTGTATTAAATCTTCCTGAAGTACAGTATCGAACAGCTTTTGTAAATGTGAAATATAGCCTCATCTACCTAACTAAGCATGGCCATTAATGCATAAGATAGCATTTGCACTAACACTAAATGCATGAATCTGGACTGGCATCAGAGACCTTTTGAGTACTACAGCTCATATACTGTAAACATGGGGTAAATGTACAAAAACCACACAGCCAATAACTGTAACCCAAAAGCTTGGGATTCTGCAGCTAAAATCTAACTATAAATATAAATAATAAATGCTCAACACTTTATACAACTTTTCGTGTAATAGTAGAATAGCATACCGCATAGGCTAAATGTAGACTCTCAAACTCTACTAAAAAACTGCTTTTTAAAACTGAGTTTAATAGGAAGAGTCTGTATTGCATACACACACACTATTCACAGCAGCTTCTGAAGTGTGACCACTATCTTTCGCACTTGCCCACAATCTCACGCTAACACATATGTGGAGACGAAAGTTCTTACCATTTATGCTATAACATCTTTCTCCCTTCCTCTCGCTTTCATTAGCAAGATTTATATTATTGTGTACATCAGGGTAAGTGTCATTGTGCTGTAAATTGCAATGCTGAAACTCATGCAGGCTGCACTCCCTGTAAGTTAAATCAATCAGTCTGTCTGTCTGTCTGTAACACACATGCCAAATACAGAATCACCTGTAATTATTGAGTGAATTACATCTTGTAAAAGATACACAGTTGTTTAGACAGATAAGCCTGTGCAAAAAGTTTTTCATCTGCAATGCCATTTTTTTCCATTGAAAACTAGATAAACCATTCACACACAGTTTCCAAGAATCAAGCTATTGCCATGCAAATGCTAAATTAAACAAAACACCAAAAATATTAAACAAGCAAATCATGTCAACTTATAATGTTGGAATTGGTAATGTTCTAAGTAGTGTGTATTCTTTTAAAGGGTATAATATGCAGTAGTAAGTAATACAAACAGTCCACTGGAAAACAGATAAAGTGCTTTGAAGCATGACAAATTACTTTAGTATATAACCCCAAATCAGAAAAAAATCTGGGATTGTTTTAATGTCAGTAAAAACAATTGCAGTGTTTTTTACATTTACATTGACCTTTTATTTATTTGCAGACGGTATGACTCCAAGATATTTCATGTATTGTCTGGTGAACTTAAATTTATTTGTTAATAAACATACAGTACATTATTGCATTTAAGTGTTAGTCATGAGTCAAAAGCGGTGTAGGAACAGCCAACCACAGAACGGCATGGGAACCACGAGTCACAGAATTGCATGGGAGCCGCGAGTCACAGAACGGCATGGGAACCACGAGTCACAGAACTGCATGGGAGCCGCGAGTCACAGAACTGCATGGGAACCACGAGTCACAGAACGACGTGTGACCCGCAAGTCACAGAACGGCATTGGAGCCACAAGTCACAGAACTGCATGGGAACCACGAGTCACAGAACTGCATGGGAGCCGCGAGTCACACAACAACGTGGGAACCACGAGTCACAGAACGACGTGGGAACCGCGAGTCACAGAACTGCATGGGAATTAAGAGTCACAGAACTGCATGGGAATTAAGAGTCACAGAACGACGTGGGAACCGCGAGTCACAGAACTGCATGGGAATTAAGAGTCACAGAACGGCGTGGGAGCCGCGAGCCACAGAATGGCGTGGAAGCTGCGAGTCACAAAACAGCATAGAGACCGCAAGTCAGAGAATGGCGCAGGAGCCGAGACACAGAATAGCGTTAGAGCTGCGAGTTACAGACCGGTGTGGGAGCTCCGAGTCAAAGATCGGCGTGGGACCCACGAGTCACAGAACGGTGTCACGTGCGGAATGGACGAAAATGTAAACAAAAACAAAAGGAAGCGGCCAAGCAGAAACGGGTGCAGCATGAGCCCTAACAGGACATAAATTACTTATTTCACAACACTTTCACCCCTTTTATTCCTGGTCCACATTAGTGTCCATAAAGGAGTGTCTCTTGTCTTTAGATGCAGATGTACAGCTGAGTGTTCGCCTGATAAACTGGCTCTTGTATGTTGTGCCATGTGTCTGTTGGAGTGGTTCTTTGGTCTCTCCCATATCTAGATTGGAGCACTCCTTACTGCATTGCACTGCATACACAATATTGCCTGGTTTGTGTTTGAGTGTTTTGTCCTTGGGATAAACCATTTTTTGCCTGCAGGTGTCGCTGGGTCTGAAATGCACTGGCAGTGCATGCTCACCTCTGTCTGCCACATTGTGTTCTGGCAAGCTGCATGTGTACATCTTTGACCTGATATCATACTGGTGGGGAATTTTTTAACATTCAATTAACCCAGACTCATTCAACCACTGGAGTTTCTTGATTAGACAGTGGTGAAGAATTCTGATGAACTTTAGAGACATTTGCAAGTATAAGAATCCCACATGGACACTCAGTGAGTTTCTGCTGCTGCTGTAACAAACCATTACAGTAATCTAGGTTCTTTTTATACTCACAAAGAGACCGTGACTTAAAAGCTTTTAAGTCAGGAAGGAAGGGAGAGTATAGAAAAATGAACACACACATTCCATTAAGAATAACTTCTCCCTTGTGATATATCTCTCTTAATCAAACTTTCAAATTTGTACCTGTCGGTGTCTTCTGCATTTCAGTTTTTTTCTTGCTTTTTGTTTAATTTTTTCCTTCATGTCTCTTAAAACCAACTGAAATGAGATTTCTCTCGCGCTCACTTGCATATGTGTACGTGTCAGCATCTACCACATATCAGCATTTTATGATCGTTTTCGTTTTTTCTTTCTTTCTCACTGCGATATCTCAAAACGCCAACTGAACTGTGATCTCTCTCCCTCTCTGTTTTGTTCCCACACAAATGCCATGTTGTTGTCACCAACCCCCTAACATCATCTTCTGAAATGAAATGTGTCTGTGTCTGCCTCCCACAACCAGTCACACATTTTCCAGGGTTTCCTCCAGCAGCAGGTTTTTAAAGAGTATCTTCTCACTCCAACCCACCCACCCACACAGACCAAACACATACAAGTACAGAGTCAGTCTCTCTCTCATTCTCTCTCTCATATACACACACACACACACACACACACAAACACACACAGAAAAAAATCCTTAAGATGTATATTGCATGTTTCTCTCTCTCATTTATCTCAATCCAGGTGGGCATTTTACTTCAGATGTTGATATAGCTCTGTTATTGTCATTAAGCTGTTCTCAAATGGTCTGGACCCCCACAAGACCAACACAGATCTATTTGGGAGGTGGATCATTCTCAGCACTGCACTGAATGTTTCTGGGTAGGGATAATTTCCATAAAGCTACATCTTTTATAGTATTTGAAATAAAGAAATATTTCATGTATTTTGTATGCTTGCATGTGGATTGTGATTAATCTAAATACCGGTATGTGTTCAAAGTTCATCCGTGAGAAACCAGCAAAACACAAATCAAAAAGTCAAAAAAGTTGATCATGCCTCTTGCGTGTCTTTTAGTTGTAACTCAGTGTTTCATGATTTTAGGAGCTTTTGCAGAGCAGTTAAGTCTTTATGGGTATTTATATGCTACACATATCAGAGATGACTTGATTTTGATAACTTTTTATACATTCCAGAAACTCGAAGGTCATTGGATAAATGCGAAAGAGGAGCTGTGGGCGGGCCTCGGCTGGCCTGAACACTGAGCTTCCGCATTATGATTGGAGGATCAGTCGAAAGTGGCAGTGAGTACACCCCTCACATTTGTGTAACTATTTTATTATATCTTTTCATGGGACAACACTAAAGACATGACACTTTAACACAATGTAGCGTAATCAGTCAACAGCTTGTATAATACATAGTCATTAATGTCTAAACTGCTTTTCTCTCTGATATCATGGGACTTGTTAGTGTTACAAGGTTAAATTTGGTGTTATCGCTCTTACACTCTCTCATACTGGTCACTGGAAATTCAACATGGCACCTCATGGCAAATAACTCTATGAGAATCTAAAAAAAATAATTGTTGCTCTACAAAAAGATAGGCTATAAGAATATTGCCAACACCCTAAAAGTCAGCTGAAGCACGGTGGCCACACAGCGGTTTAACAGAAGTTTCCACTCAGAACAGGCATTTGGGGGGGATTGTGAATGTCAAACATGTACTATGTGTTAGGGATCGTCCTGCGAGCCCGTCCTTCGCTTTTCGCTGCGATTATTATTTTACCCCGCTCCCTTAATGTTCTGTTTCCGTTTTCCCCTGACGTCAGGTACGGCGTTTGTTTTCATTTATCGCAGCGATCTATTGGTTAGTTCCTTTTCCTTATCCACCTGTTTTCATTTATGTTAATTAATTTTTGATTATTTAAACCCGGCGATCACTTTGGTGGTCGCCGGCTCATTGCGTTAACTTTTGCGTTTGTGTGTGTTAAACCCCGTTTGTCGCGTTACGTTTTTAAATGTTTCCTTTGTCTGCGCGCCCCTTATTTTATGTTTTGTTTTCTAAGCCC
>JAUZSU010201413.1:0-11608 GCA_034780255.1 Parotocinclus maculicauda
GTGTGTGTGTGTGTGTGTGTGTGTGTGTGTGTGTGTGTGTGTGGGAGGGATGATACATACAAATGCATGGTCCTGCCAAACTGAACATTTCCTGAATGGCTGATTTTAATAGTATGCAAATATAACTTTTTCACTTTTTTCATTTTTGTATATAAGAGCTGCAACAGACGTTTTAGTTGTTTCAGCAAGTAAAGGAAGAAATCACCACAATTAAAAGAATGATAATCATCTGTTAAATTCTACAGCAACGAAGAGTGAGTATTTCCATAAACATATTTACAAACAACTAAATTTAATTTTTATTCAATTTGTATTATTTTGTTAACTTTCCTGAGTTGTGTAGTGAGACATCAGAGTTGTTGCTTTTCACAAATAGCAAAAAATATATTTTTATTGATTTTGACCAGTGGTTAGGCAATTTCAACGGCATGTGTTTTGCCACAGAATATCAAAAGGTTTTACATTTAGCAGCATTTAACAAAATTATTACTTTAAAAATCTTTTAATTTATACTCTACTATTTGGATTTTTGTTTGTTTTGTCTTTTATTTTGTTTTTGTCCTTAGAATAGCTCCATCAGATTTTGTAAAAGTCAGTCAATAGAACCAAACTACCAAAACCATAATTTCCTGTACTTATAAAGACATTTTATATACAAAATCAAAATCAAATTTATTTATATATTGTTTGTGTATATTATCTATATATACAATGTTGCATTGTCTCAAAGCAGCTTTACAATATACAAGATTAATGAACAATGACTATCAAGTGTGATTGGACACAATATTTATTAATAATATGAAGTTGTTTGGACAACATTGATATAATCTTTAATGTATTAACCAGAACATTGTCACTGGACTAGCATTTTACCATCCAAAAGCATCTGGAATATGACTTAGACCATATAAGATAGATTGATAAGTGCATACAAAAGAAATGCAAAAACAATGACTGATTGTTTATTCTCTTTCTTTTTCTGTAGTGTGGTTTCTTGATATAGGAGATTTGTGTATGAGTTTGTGGGCTGTAATAGTGTGTTTCATTGTTACCTGTGTGCTGCTGCTCAACACTGATCTGTTCCTGACTAAACCAAAGCCTGCTTCTCTCGGCATGTTGGCTAATGCTATTCTGAGAACCACCACAGGGGGTGAGACTGCAGTCTGCACACACAGTCACACACAGACACACACACACACAAAACATTTAGCAAATGTTCTTATTTAGAGAGACATCTTACAATCTTACAATCCCAGCGATTGTGGAATAAAAGCCTTGCTCAACTGTCACAGTTTTGGAAAAGATTGGACTTGAACCCTGAATCTTTTAGTCCATAGGCCAGTACTGTAACTGCTAGTCTAGCACAGTCCTTAACTCAGGTTAACACAGACACATTCACACGCTCACACACTTTGAATTTATAATGAGAATTTCTTACATTTTATTTGACTTTTATGTAATTGCAGACAGTATGAACTTAAAAATTATTTAAAAAAACATAAATTTTTTATATTTCAGGCCTGCAGCACATTTAAAATAAAGTTGGAATGGTAAAGCATTTACCACTTATTGTATGTAATGTATATGTAACAATGTTGCCATTTCCACATTTAACAGATCTTGATTTTGGACTGTGGATACCATTCTGGATGGTTCTTTTTTCGTTTGGTCTGAAGCACACTGTATCAGTTTCTTCCAAAAAATTATATTATGCCCTGTGGATAGAGAAATGTAAATATCCAATATTTCTGTGAGGTATATTGCTTTATAAACTTTTCTATAATTCTCTTATGCATTTGTTGACAAAGTGGAGATCCTCTCTCTATCTCTGTGCCTCAGAAATTCAGCCATTCAAGGATACTAACTTTATACCAAATCACGATTATAATCACCTGTTTTAATTGTTATTACCAGATATAAATTGCCTGAAGGTGTTGTAGGCCTGAAATGCATGCATAGATGTTAAACAAATTATTATGTATTAACAAATGAAACAAATTAATTGAAATTGACCAGACAAACCACAAACAGACAAACACAATTCTGTATGTGTCGGATATGTGTGCCTTTATTATTGTACCTGTTTGTGTTTTGTGATTAACTGTTGAATAAATAGAGGAGAGAAGCTTTAAGGCACTTACCCTCTGGGAAAAAAATGGAGCTGTCATCATGGCTGTCCGGCGACCTGGATGATCTTTGTGCAGAGAGGTGTGTGGCTTTAGTGCAGAAGAGGTAATGTGAGAGGTAATGAATTAGAAGTGCAATAAGAATCCAATGGGCCAGACAAACAAGGTGCTGCAGCATGTAGTGCTGCTTGCTGACACTCAGCTTCCAGAGTCTATGATGTATTGGCACCTTGTCCAGGTTATTAGACCACCTTTCATGCAGTTTTATAGAACTTATATGCTATCTATGTTATATTTTGTTTTTGTTTTTTTGTTTTTTGTATTGTTTTTTTATGTTGTATATAAATGTTTTACTCATTAACTATCTGACATCTATAAATCTCTTTTGTTTCTGCTTTTAAGCTTACTATTTGCAGCTTATATCTCTCTCTATCTGGTTCACGTTCATTTCTATTTACATATCTCTTTACTGACATTCCCAATCTTGTAATCTTCTTTTTAGCTTGTGTTTAAAATGCCTTCTCATCTTTTAGATCTTAATAATCTAAGCATGTTGGTAACCCTGTAGCAGCCAGCTGTGCAAGAGTGCCAAATCCACAGAGCAAAACTCCAACAGCTTTCATTTCATTGTTACACTGTTACAGTAACACTCTTAAAGAATGGGCTCCTGAAGGTCCTTTTGAGGCCACTCATGCCGCTCGTTAGCCACCTAACCATCTAAATAGTCCTGGTTCCATTGGGTGCCTTATGGGGACTACTGGCAAGTCCACAAACAAGCATGGTTTAAGGGGGTTATTGAAGATCGAGAAGCAGGGTTTACAATGAGATATGCAGAGGAAAATGTAAAGCAGTAAAGGTCTGGAAATGCTTTGGTGAGATGTCATTTTGTTAAGGCAGCTTATCTCACCATATAAATTTGCAGGTAACACAATACTTACTACCATAAACCCCAACACTCCCACATTCCATTGTGTGACCTCTCCACTGACCACAATACTCTTTCCCTGTACTGTATTTGGACATGGACCTCTCGCATGATCTCGGCCTCTGGCCTCTGAGTCGAGGGCACAGTCCAAAAGAGGGGAAGCTAACCTAGTGTTCTCCCCGTTTGACTTTATATTACCTTCTATATAATATACGCAGATATACATCATTATTATTATTATTATTATTATGTGCTAAATTCTTTCTTTGTAAATTTGTTATTTATTTTAGTGGATGGGTGTGCACTGTTACACATTCTGTAGGTATTTAATGATTAGATTTACCAGTTGGCAAGCCTAATAGTACTTGTTTAATATTATTTGTTTGTTACTATTTTGAACAAATTGTGTGTGCATGTGTATGTTTGTCAGGAAGCATCTGCGCTGTCCTCTTTGAAGCCTCAGCTTGATGAGTTCGGTGTTCCTTTATATGCTGTGGTTAAGGAGAACATTACTACAGAGATACAGGACTTCAGATCTTATTTCAGTGGAGAAATTTTTCTTGATGAAAAGGTAAAATATCTGTTTCACTCTAGACTGAATTTATGTGGCTTTATATTGTATTGTTTTAGACAATTGAAGTACTATTTCAAAAGAGACTGAAACATATCAGTAATTTATTCTATTATGTTTCTTTGCGAAGGAGCAATTGAAATTGTGGAAAGAGGCAACTGAATAAATTGTAACATTTTGTTGATTTACTGAATAACAATGGCTTTTACTCTGGAGCAAATGTTTTATAATATTCCTTTGCAAATTATAATGTTTACCAATAAAAATGTGTAGCAGAAAAGAATGTGTAGCCTTTTCAGATATTTCATTAATGTTTGATATGCTCTTTACCAGAGGTACTTGCATTTGCATTTTTGCAAATACTATCTCTTGGGTTAGTATTGTGTTTCATTTCCTGTCTCTTGTATGTTGCAGAAATGTTTTTATGGTATTAGGCAGAGAAGGATGAAGATTCTAGGCTTTGCTCGTGTTGGTGTGTGGAAGAACATCTTGCATGTCTGGAGGAAAGGTTACCAGGGCAACAGGAAAGGGGAGGGGTTTATACTAGGAGGCTTGTATGTAATTGGACCAAAGAATCAGGTAACTTTACTCATTTTATGCTGTACCTGTTATAAGCAAGTACACACATGCACATACACACACAGACACTAACTCGCTCACATCCCATTTCCACTTCAATTTACTTCAAGGTATGGGGGTGGTGAGGGCTAAATGGCCCGGTGAGTGTACATAGACTGTATGTATACTCTCCTGACAAAAAATAAGTAATCTGCGACTGAAACATACCTAATACTTCTTCTGTCCACCACAAAGCTAATGAGAATTTCCTGTAGACTGGGACTTTAGCCACTGCTGGTAGACCAGCAAACCCAAATGCAACCACTTATTTTTTACCAATCATTAACATCTGCTTTGCAACCCATTTTTTACACATCAAACAAGACATTCACTACATTCCCACCCCAGGGTTTATTTATAACGCACTCATCCTTGTGCAACACCATCTGCTTTCTGATGTTACTACCACCTTAAACATGCAATGAGACAATTTAGGGGTTTTTTTTGTTTTGTTTGGAGAATATACATCCCCAAATCTCAAAAGTTGGAAAAGTATGGAAACTGCATTCCAGACACTATGAACCTGAGATATTTCTGAATTTTTCAAAAAGTCAAGGCAAAACCACATGCTGGACACATTACAAATGCAAGGCTGCAGAAGAAGGAGTACAGGTAGTGGACTGGCCTGCCTTCAGTCCTGACCTGTCCTCAATAAATAATGTGTAGAATATTTTGAAATGAGAAATGCAACGATGACCCTATACTCTTGCACGTCTTAAGATTTGTTTGCAGGAAGAATGGGACAAAATGACACCGGAGACACTAAACCACTTGGTATCCTCTGTGCCAAAAAGTCTTTAAAGTGTAATGAAAACAAAGGGTCGCATTACAAAGTGGTAAATGCAATTGGGTTGCAGGCCTGTAATGCAGGAATGGATGTTTATTAACAAATGAAGTTAATCATAAAATACATGAAACATCTTAGGTTCATACTGTTACGATAGGGCATCCCGGAGATCTTGCAAAACCATTCCTGGTCTCGACAAATCCCCAGGACCCCTACCAGGTTTTAAAAGTCGGAGCCCAGAATGCAGTATTGACAGACAGGCAACGAACGAGGGGAAACAAAAGAACATTCATTAAATAACATAAGTCAGGCATTTTAAACGATAGGTAAAAAGGTGGTACACCCATAACGGCTCCATGCCGAGTGTCCGCCTTCGGCATAGGTGCTGGGGTGCCGCGAATGGGCCCAAATAACGAAAGAAACCGAAACTAAAAACAGCCTGAACAAAAAGAAAGTAAAAGGACAAAAACTGGGAGAAATACTAAGGGTGGCTTTCAAAAGCCGGGAAACCATGGACGGCCTTTGATGGCCGAGGATCCAGGGGCTGTCTTTTATGGTCGAGGATCAAAACACGGCCAGATGCGGCGGTGGGTTCGGGGGATGGCCTCCATTAGCGAACTTAGGGCGGCATCTAGGGGCCGAGGTTCCGAGGCGACCCCTCCGGCCATGGATCCAGACGCGGCCTTAGCGAGCGAGGGAACCTAAAGGAGAAACAAAAACAGAACACTAAGGGATCGGGGTAAAATAATAAACGAAAAATGAAAACGGGCTCACTGCGCGAGCTCTAACACATCCTGTCTGCAATTAATGTGTTTTTTTATTTGCATTTTCCATACTGTTACATACTTTTTCTGATTTGTGGTTATATGTAGTATTTATTATCTGTTAACATGTATATATTTGTATTTGCAGTGGATTTTATTGGAGCACCATGAGAAAGAATTTGGTGATAAAGCTGATGTCAGATCAGTGCTACATGCTGTGAGGGCATTGCGGAAAGCTGATTAAAATATCATTGCTGATCTCAAGGCAGATTTACATTGGCTTCTGTAACATAAATTCACTTGATCAGTATGTTTCACATTTAAAATTATGGTTACATGTAAATATTTTAGCAGACGCCTTTATCTACAGCAACCACCACCTGAGCTGAGCAAACGAAGTAAGGGCCTTGCTTAAGGATCCAGGTATGACAACTTAACACAGCCAGAGTATGAATCCACATCTTCCGATGAGTAGTTAAAACGCTAATTTACTGAGCCACCCCTATTTCACTGTTCTACATGTCTCTGTAGTGTACCAAACAGTTCTGTTTCCTGAACAGCTGCATTGCACATGGTACCAAAATGTTTATTCTCAGCAACACAGACTTATTGAAATAATATAATCTTGTGCAAATGTGTCACCTCTAGTCAAATTAAATGATTTTGTCAATTAAAATAAAAAAAAACCTGACATTTATTCTCCCAATTTGACATAAATGAGCACTATATAAAGCATGATTCAGTGTAATGGATTTCCTTAATCAATATTTAGCTATTATTGAGAAGCATATAATGCATCTCACGTTGTATAAAATAATGGTAGCTGTGCCCTATGTAGTGCACACTTTGTCCAATAGTGAACACTGTTGGATCTAAACCCTAAATTAATGCATACAGGTCTGTGGTTAAAGTTCTGGGTTATGGACCAGGTTTCAGGTTGCAGTACTTCCTGCCACAAGCTGCCACTTTTGGGTCCCTGAGCAAGGTGAGAATCTGTACAGTGGAGGAAATAATTATTTGATCCCTTGCTGATTTTTTTTGTAAGTTTGTACACTTACTAAGATATGATATGTTTATAATTTTAAGGGTAGGTTTATTTTAACAATAAGATAAGAGATAGAATATCGCAAATAAAATCCAGATCATTACATTGTATAAAATCTATACATTTATTTGCATTTTGCAGAGAGAAATAAGTACTTGATTCCCTACCAAACATTAAGAATTCTGGCTCCTACAAATAAGTTAGACGCTCCTAATCAACTCGTTACCTGCATTAAAGACAGACGTCTTAAATTGTCACCTGTATAAAATACACCTGTTCACAGACTCAATTATTCAGTCAGACTTTAACCTCTCCAACATGGGCAGGATCAAATATTTCTTTGCTGCTTACTGCTTTCTCAGGAAGTCAGGGACAAGATCATAGACCTGCAACCATAAGCCGTAAACCATAAACCATAAGTAAGATGCTGGGTCAGGAGACAACTGTTGGTACCATTGTAAGAAAATGGAATAAATACAAAATGACTGTCAATCGACCTCGATCTGAGGCTCCATGCAAAATCTCACCTCGTGGGGTATCCTTGATCATGAGGAAGGTTAAAAATCTGCCTAAAACAGCACGAGAAGAACTTATTAATGATCTTAAGGCACCTGTACTGGTAACATTACACTGTAATGGATTAAAATCCTGCAGTGTCCACAAGGTACCTCTGTTGGCTCGTCTGAAGTTTGCCAATGAACACATAACTTCTTCACCGCATCAGTGGAAGAATTGCTGAAGCCATGTACTGTAAAATAAACCTCCTTCCCTCCGTCAGGACATTAAAAATGGGTCATGGCTGGGTCTTCCAGCATGACAATGACCCAAAACATACAGCTATGGCAACAAAGGAGTGACTCAAAAAGAAGCACATTAAGGTCATGGAGTGGCCTAGCAAATCCAATAGAAAACTTATGGAGGGTGCGGAAGGTCCTAGTTGACAAATTCTTAATGATTTAAAGATGATCTGCAAAGAGGAGTGGACCAAAAATCCTCCTGACATGAGGTCAGACCTCATCATCAACTACAAAAAAACGTGCTTGCCAGCAAGGGTTTTGCCACCAAGTATTACGTCTTGTTTGCTAGAGGGATCAAATACTTATTACTTTCTGCAAAATGCAAATAAATTGATATATTTTATACAATGTAATTCTCTGGATTTTTTTTTTTAGATTTATTATCTCTCACTGTTAAAATAAACCTACCCTTAAAGTTATAGACTTTTCATATCTTTGTAAGTGGGCAAATTTATAAAATCAGCAAGGGATCAAATAATTATTTCCTCCACTGTAGTTGTTCCAGTTATCATTTAAATAAATTTGATAGTTTTAATATTTTTTTTACTGATTTTGTGTTGCTTTGTCTAAATGTGTATATAAAACTGAACTAACGTTTGTGTTGGTATTTACAGACATGTGATCCATGGCACTTCATATGCCTTGAGAGCTGATTAAAATAAAATAAAAAATTGGTATGTTAATGGTTTCTACTACATAGTGGAAACAGATATAATCATCAATCATAAATGTCTTCAAGTGTTCTAATACCCTAATCTGTCAGTTTTATCAATATAAATTGTTTGATATTTCTGTAATATCATAATAGGATATGCATATGTAATTTGATATTATAACCCATGAGATTCTCTACAGCTTTAACATTTTCAGTAAAAAAAAATTATTATTATATTATAAATTGTGTAGATAGAATTTTAAAGGGAGCCCTGATAATAAACATCTTAGAGTCTAATAAACCCCAGTAGATGCTGCCCCATTTGTCTCCAGGAGGACGTGCATTAGCATGCAGACTTCAAATGCTATTTGACGCAGCATAAAATAAGTAGAAAATGACATACTAAAGTATAAAGTAAAAAGTATAAAGTATTCAGCTTGATATTTTGTTGTCTCCAATTCAAATTACATTCACATAGTGAATCTAGTTTTCTTCTACTAATAAAAACTCTAGGTAGGATAGTTACATTTTCAACATCATGTAATGAAAATTATGTATTAATGGAAAGATATGTAAATTGGATTTTGAGACTTGAGATTTGCTGATGGCATTAACATGGTACCTTCATTCTTTATATTATGTGCTTAAATTGATGATTTAGAAAATTAATCATGCAGCCAGAGAGTTTACCAAATTTATTGAAGGTTTCTAATATTTAATGTTATTATGTTAGAAATATTTAAACATTACCCGAAATTGGTGCCTTGTATCTGAATGATTTTACGCTTTGCACTGTTGCCACATTAATTGACTAATTAGGTAATTGCATGAATGAGTAGGTGTACATGTGTTCCTAATAAACTGCCTACTGAGTGTAAGTGCGGCACCACTTTATTTGATTTTTTTCCAGCAGCCAAATGTTTGTGACTGGGGTCAGTCATAAAAAACTAACCGAGCATAAATAAAGCAAAAATAAAGTTAGGGAACAGTAAACTTAAAAGAACAATATTCAACCACAGCTTTAAATATGCAAGACTTCACAAGAAACAATGGGTTAAGAAGAAGCTAAGACAGTGAGGTCACAGAGCAGGTGAGAATAATTACAAAATGCTAGATTAGTCAGTGTGGACAAGTAAGGAGAGATCATATAAAGGATTTGAAAAGCCAAAAAGTTCACAGAAAGTTGTACGCCAAAGGGTAGTAAATATGTTGCAGTTAATCAGGGGCAGACATGCTGATTAAACATGTAAAACAGTGGTAGGCCTGTGGCAGTGTGGACTGTGGTGGCCTTTTGGTTAAAGTACTGGACCGCCACTAAGCTGGCAATGTTGGGTTGGGTTAGATTATTGTAGGACCTGGGTAGATTAGTGGTTAAGGTACTCCTCTATAGCCCAGAAGGTTGAGGGTTCAAATCCCACCATGGGATAAAGGTAAATCACAATTATTTGTATATGAGGAGGATGGGTCCCTTTTTGAGTCTGGGTCCTTCCAAGGTTTCTTCATTCTACATTCAGAGAGTTTTCCACTGCCACCCTAGGCTTGCTCAATTCAGGATTGGGATTGGTAAAAAGTGCTATATAAATAAAATTGCATCAGTTATAAGTCACTAGAGAAACTGCACATACTACAATGATATGCCTTCCAAGCTACATTTATATACACTGCTCACATTTACTATGGGAAACTTTATATAATTTGAATTATCCCCTAATTTTTGTGAGCAGTATAGTATATCTTAGTTATTGTATAATTGCTGGTGGGGTGGCGCAGTGGTGCATGTGGTTGGTGCAGTCACCTCAGAGCTCTGATATCTCTGGTTCAATCCCAACCCTGAGTCTGCATCGGTTTACTCTATGTATTCAGGTTTCCCTCCACAGTTTAAATACATGCATTATTCAGATTGGTCACTATAAATTGGACCATGACACAGAAATTATAGGGGTACAGTTGTACCCCTCTGCTTGCTAATCAGTCATAGAGACATAGCTGTGCATACAGAATAAGATCGTTAAACACTAAATAGATTAAATAATTTAACAATAAATTGGGTATTAAGAAAGGAAAAGCATTTAAAGAAGAAGCTGCTAGGTGTTCAAAAATGTCTTATTTATTCAGAAAGGGAGTGGCAGATTAGACAAATAACAACAATTTCATTAGTCTTGGTTTCCTTTTGTTGTGTTTTGTAAACTCGAGCATTTTAACTTTAACTATCAGTTAAATATTCATATGCTTCACTGTGCAGCCCAAATTCCCAATAAATACATAGGTTTACCTAATATTAAAAATGTGTGTGTGTGTGTGTGTGTGTGATCCCTTGTACACCACCTGCTGGTCGCCTTCGGCTGCTGGACACGCCCATTAGCGCTTGATTTCGTCACCGACCTCCCCGCTTTACAAGGCCAGACCATGAAGTTCCTGCCTTACCCCAAGCTGATCACAATGTTTAAGGCCTCTGAATTACTCTTCCGCTCGGTCTTCACACAGTTTGGCATTCCAGAGGCCATTCACATCAATCAAGGCCATCAGTTCACATCTGCCGTCTGGTCCACCATCCTGAAGAAACTAGAGGTAACCACAGTTCTGTGAGTCCTTTTAAAGCAACTGTTGTTGAATGCCACAATTCCAGGTCTCCAGAAATTCTTGTCTGCGTATTAAAATAAATCAGAATAAAACAAAATATTTTACTTTGGGCAAATGATTTCTTAATCAAACTAGACTCTTCAAACTAGACTTAATCAAACTTTTTTGTTTCCGTAGTCAATTTTCCAGTCTGCAGGGAGTCATAAACCCTGATTTGTTTAAGAACAAATCACCTAAGCTTATGATTGAAGGAACAAGTAACAACAAGAATTTAACCAAATAAGTTTTAACCCAGTTTTAACATGGTCCTAATAATAGACATACATTTGAATAGCCTTGTTATATAATTTGAATACTTACCCAAAGAATAAAGTGATTCTGACTTTTAGGTGTTTTACCACCCACAATCAATGAGAACAAGAAAGTTGTGTGGCACATTGCCCTGTTGGTGTAATTATAGTTGCAATACAAGCATTTAGGGTGTTGATATAGCCTCGTTCCTGTCATGAATGTAGCCATTGATTCTAATGCTATGTTAAATGGGATAACAATCTAACAAACAATCGCTGGTGCTGTATCAGATTAATGTTAGTTATTAGGTGCTAATGGTCAAATGCACTACTAAGGATTTAATAGGAATTAGGATTTAATGTCTAGAAACTATTATGAATTGGGGAGGGTAGGACCCAAATGTGCAGGACAAGAAACGACGTTAAATAACGGGGAGGAACAAAAAG